>JAJOOO010023041.1:0-24969 GCA_029582685.1 Solanum piurae | reverse complement strand
GAAGCGAGAAGCGCAAGAAAAGCAAAAGCGTAAAAAAGCGCGCTTAATTTGAAAAAGCGCTAATTAGGGTTTCTTTTTTTAAAATTGTAAGTTTTTTTTTTTTAATTTCTGAAATCCTTATGCAACTTAATATACCTCTTTCGCGACTTCAAATTTCTTTTTTGGACTGCTGCGAGACTAAGAAGCTGCGACTGCTTCTCTTCTTCTCTTCTTCTTTGCGACTTTTTTTTCTATTTTTGGTTGCTGCCAGGCTGCCACTGCTGTAAGTTCTCTTCTTCTTCTTGTTCTTCTCTTCTTCTCTGCGAGGCTGCTGTGATTGATCTGCTACTGTTTTTTTTTTTTTTTGGTTGCTGCTGGGTGTTTTCTATATTTTTATTGCTGCATTTTTTTTTTCCAGTTTCTGTTTGCTACTCTGTTTTTCAATCTCTATTACTGAACTGTTTTTTTTTCAATTAATATTACTGCTCTGTTTTTTCCAATTCTTTTGCTGCTCTGTTTTCTTTTTTAGTTCTATACAGTGACTGTGATCAGTGATGTGTGTATGTTACTGCTCTGTTTTTTCCAATTCTTTTGCTGCTCTGTTTTTTCCAATTCTATTACTACTCTGTTTTTGCTTTATATGTTATGACTTATGAGTATTATTGACTATCTATTTACTTTTAATCTAAAAATATATTATCTCTATTCAGTTATTTAATATTATTATTTTTTTACACTAAATATCGCTTTACTTAAAAAAAGCGTGCGCGCTTCGCTTCTCGCTTCTGTGAAGCGAGCCCTCGTCGCTTTTTTCCGCTTCTCGCTTCCCAAAACCCTGAGATAAGAGAATAAAAAGCTGAAGAAAAGTTTGAAATGGAAAAAAAAGAAAAACAAGTCAAAAGCCACACTGAGCTTTAATGAAAAACGAAATGAGGAGAACAGAAAATAGAGGTGACACAAGTATTGGTTGTAAAAAAAAGAAAATAGCCAATGTAATGTCAAGAAGGGCAGAAAGTCACTTTAAATCTAAATACACCACACCTAACCCTGAGCCTACGTTACAAGCTAAAAAAGTCCTATAGTTTTTGTTTTTTTTTAAAAAAAGTCCTATAGTGATCCTAATTTAACGGTTCGAGAGTCTAAGTGTAGAAGATAAGGGCAAGCCTATGGTCTTGAGCATGTATTGTATTGAATACAATTGTGAGAGTGAGCGTATACCGAGACCTTGAACTTGAAATACATGTTGATATCTCTATGAAAAATAGGACTTCTTTGCGGTAAGGGCACAAGTTACATTGTCGAAACGTCAATATCTCGGTAATTGTTATTTGTGTATGTGAATGTATATATTCGTATGTCTATGTCATGAATAGATCCTCATGTATTGGCTTGCTTTGAACTTAACGATTGCACTGTGTTGAAAGATAGAAATGGCGGATGGATTATTGAGGAAAAGGCCATATGATTGCTTGAGTTCTAGGTTTACTTTTGCATCGTGTCCTTTTTGTGGTATCAAGTGTCGCTTGACAAGCAACAATTTTAAGTTGAGGGAGTCGATGTACCGCGGATTTACGGTACTTATCATGCTTTAAACTTGGGGTTTTGCATGTCTTAAGCATTTGTTAGTAGATTTGATGGTATTTTACGTGTGTTTTGCAGAAATTTCTACGGTCTGTAGTCTGTACTCGTAGACTCCAGGTATGTTTCTAAATTTTGCCAAATGTAGAGTCAAACTACGGAAGCCTTCTACGAATAATAGGAAATCCTACAACCCGTAGACGGGCTTTCGTAGAACCCAGTAAACTTAAATAAAAAGACCCGACCCGAACCCTCCATTTCAAATTCATTCCCCATTTCCCTCTTCCTAAACCGTTTCAACTGTTACACCCCTCCATTTCCCACCCTTTCATCATCCATCACACCACATTATAAACCCACAACTCCATTCTCTTCCTCTTCTTCTCCATTTTCCTTTTCTTTCCTTTTCCCCCAAAATTCTCATCCTCCATCATTTTACAAGAGAATCGTGGGTCACAGTCAGTAAGAGTCAAGGAATTCGAGTCGTTGTCAAAATCAGACACACTCACACAACCTAATTTCACTGAAAAGGTATGGATGCAAATCCTAAAAGTACCAATTTTGATGTTGAAATTATGTTGTACTTAACCTAGGGTTGAATTTATTGTGTTTCTCGTTGCTTATAACAAATGATGATGTTGAACCCTAAGAATGATGAATTGTGAGTGTTTGTAGTGAAACTAATGTGTCCATGATTAGGAATCTTAGGTTCGGCTATTAGTTTGATTAATTTGTTATGAGAGTGTGAAATAGACACACTGACCTGGGTTGTTTGCTCCGTAGTTGCCCCTTGTAGACAAGTCCCAGGTATCAGTGTTGCCTTACGATTTCTATCTATGAGTCGTAGGATCATCTACGGATCGTAGATACGACTCGTACAAACATCTAATGTTTAAAGATATATGAGGGGGACTACGGAGCCTGTCTACGATCCGTAGAAATTTCTACGGCTCGTAGATCAATCTCGTAGTCCCAAAGTGCACAAACCAGTAGCCTAAGTTAGGAACTACGGGTCGACATACGATTCATAGGAATTTTGACAGACCATACTGGCGAACCATAGTTCCAACTTCAGAAACTTAAATTGGCCTCCTTTTCCTACGCTCCGTAGAATGTTAGAATAAAAAATAGTGTTATTCCTGAATTTTATTTTATTTTTAGGTTTTGTAGTTTTGTTTTCAGTTCTTGCTTTTGGCACTTCTAAGGTACTAACAATGCCTCCATAGGTACAATGCCAAGAAGGGGGGAAAATCCACCGGATCTTCATCTCGGTCCGAGGCCTCATCCAAATACCAGCTGAGGGACGAACCTACTGACGATGAGCTAATTGGGGATCTCATCGCAATCGGGAAAACTCACTATTAAACATCTCTACAGTAGATCCTTATCATCAAAATGAGGGGAAACCATTAATGTCTTCTGTTCCGGAACTATAGTAGGTTCTTAGCGTGTCCACCTATTCTTGTGAACTGCTTCCTTGTAACTTCCTTCTCTCTTGAAGGATTGGGCTAAGAAGAGAGCCAAGGACTAATTTGAATTCGCACTCAGATAAATATATTAAGGAGAGTAAAGTGAACAATTTATCTCTACCCTTCGGGGTGGCCCAGTGGTTTGGGCTTGGAACTTCCATGTTGGAGGTTTCAAGTTCGAAACCCCTTGCCAGCGAAAGCAAGGGGTTTGCCTTCTGGGTCGAGTTCGTCGCACCGGGCTTGCCTAGTGCGGGTTACCTCTCCTATGTGGTTTGCGAGCTATTGCATAGGAGCGGGGGTTTTACCCTGTGCGCACCCAAAGGGTAGCGGCTGCGGGTTTCCCTTGTCATCAAAAAAAAAAAAACAATTTATCTCTGAATTTCATTGAACAAGACAAAAATGTTTTATTACATGATATCTGCAAAACTAATTTACTCTGTAATTTGATAGCCCATATCTATAGACAGTATGCTTCAACATCATCACAAGCTAACAGCCCATATCTGAGTGTTATATATATATATATATATATATATATATATGCCTCAAATTCTTTACAAAGACATACATCCACTTATTAGCTTTTGATGATCTTCAAGCAGAAACAATTGCATATGTCTAAAAGTTAGACAAATTGAGGTGAGCTAATATTGCTACTCGTATTAGACATGAACTTCTCCATCAAAACAAGCAACTTTTGATCCATTTTCATCTGTATACATGTTCAGATTGATCTAATGCTACTCCAAGTCTTTTACTTTCCCATCAGAAGAAGGCAGTTTTTGGTTTATTTCGGTTTAAATAACCTAAGACTGGGCTAGTAACTTACATTAAAGACCCCCTGTTTATTAAGCTTGCAATGCGGCTTACAAGTTCGAACCACCCCTCGTTAGGCTTGTTTCCAGGGATAATAATCACTGATCTAGTTTGATCATTCACAATAACCAAAACAAATCTACCATACTTCTTGTACTGAGGTTTAGCTAATTTAGAATAGTGAAAAAAAGTAAAGAGAACATGCAATGGTTAGGATTTCCTTCAATAAATGGACAAGGCAGAAATACAGGGAGGAAGAGTAATCAGTTTGTCTAGAATATGGAGAGGGGAGGGGGAAGAGCACCTAGGTATTGGGGGAGGCCAGGTTGACTCCTCACCATCATTATATAGAAGAGCAGCAATCAGGCATCAGCAGGCCTTTAGGGGCATGTGGGGTCTATAAGAATAAAACATACTCCCTCTGTTTCAATTTGTTTATCCTATTTTGACTTGGCATGGAGTATAAAAAAGTAAAGAAGACTTTTGAATCTTGTGGTCTTAAATTAAAGATATATCAAATGTATCAAAATGCCCTTTAATCTTGTGGTCTTAAACATGTCATATGGAAAGTTGGAATTAAAGAGTTACCAAAAAGGAAAGAGGCATACTTTTTGAAACAGACTAAAAAGGAAAGTAGGACAAGCAAATTGAAACAGAGGGAGTATATAAAAATGGAAGATGAATGATTGAGGAATTTCAAGCTAAACATACTGTAGATAATGAGGAATTTCACAAAAACATTTGAATAAAAAAGAGAACTAAGATGAAACTTCTAGCAACAACAACACCAGAGAAAAAGGAAGAGGGAAAATTTGTATAGAAACCTTCTCGTCTGAAAATCATTTAAAATAATACCACATTAGTGTTTCAATAGTCCAACCCACTAAAAGTGTTCCCAAAATAAGTCCCCTATATACATGGTTTCTCTATTGTCGGCACTCCGCCATGTCACATGGAATCAGGTAAATGATGCAAGGTACTCAATATCTGTGACTAGAATTGTTATTGATTTATGTCAAGTAAATATGATGTCTGAGATGAACTTGAATGGAGTGGTCAGTGAGAAATCATATAGCCGATCCCAGTTTGCTCAGGATCGAGGCATAGTAGTTGTATTTATAAGTCAATCATCAAGCCATTTTCTCAAAATACCATTACCTGCCGTATACAGGCAACACCTGCCCATTGAGATGATAGAATCAGCAGATCTACATCTTCAATTTCCATTTGATTCTCCTTTAGCAGAAGCTGAACTTGCAGAAATTGACTTTGATCAATGACCAGTAACAAATCAACTATGCTGGGTTATAGCAGCCAAGTTAAGTTCACTTAGAAAAATGAAGTTTTCTGCAGAGTAAACTGCATACTACATAAACTGTAAAAGGTCCCACATATAGAAAAACAGATTTTGACTTTCCCAAATTCAGTCACCCTTTCCATGAACTGAAAATAATAACGTTCAGGAAATTCTTAGTCCACGAAAGCAAATTGATCTTCTTCATCAAGAAGATCAGTAAACTCAAACTGAAATGCGGGACTTCAAACTCAAACCTTAGCAATGGTACGTTCCAAGTATTCAGTAGCTTCTGGTAAGGAACCATCTTGCAACAGTGTCTGGCCAATAATAAGCAAAGCTCGAACATTCTCAGGATCCTTGGCAATAGCAAGTCTGTAACACATATATTAAAAAGAGGATGCTACAGAGAAGGAAAAAAAGAAATAAAGCGGTGAGGATTGCTTTTATTAACGGAGAGAAATACCGTAGAAAGGACATAGCTTCATCTTTACGTCCTCCTGCTAAGAGTTTGATCGAGAGCTGATGAGATTTCAACAAACGAAGATTTAGAAAGCAGCAAGAAAATTTCAACATTTCAAGTCTCAATATCAGGAAACGAAAATAGTTACTAACATTAACCAATTCATGAGGTGATAGGTTCTGGACAGATATTTTGCTCTGATTTTTTGATGGATCTATTTTGATTTCTCCAGTATTACCCAACTCTTTCTGATGTGCAGCTTCTAATTGAGGATCCTTTTGAGGTAGCCCCAGTTTCTTGCGAACATTTGGATGGTTTAGAGATAGTTGCTGTATATAAAAAGGTAATGAGTTCTAAGAAACTAATTTTTCCAATATTCACCACACCGATTGATTCATGAAGATGTGCGAAGTGCAACCCTAAGAAGCAACATTTTTCAATGACCGCTATTGGACAAGGAAAAATTTACAAAAGAGAACGTCAGCTACATACGATTTGCTAGACAGACCGTGTCTAGAGGGAGTGAAAGTGAAATAAAGAGGAGATCATAGACATTTTCCAAGGGAAATTTGAAGAAAAATTTCCATCTTCATTATCTAGTAGTTCATCTATCATGCTCTCTTTCCACGTTAGGAGGAGGAAAAAGCAAATTTGAAACTTAATGCCTTTTGTGTAATAAAACCTCTTGGCATCCAATGCATAACATGAGAGGTTGCAAAACTTCCTAACAATAACAGACTACTTTAGCATTTGTCGGCACGCCCAGTCAAGCAAGAAATAAAGTTGGGATGAGGAACCTTAGGAAGAATACTTCAGAAGAGATACCTGAATAACAGTCATCGAACTATTGGTAAGCCAAAAAACTAAACTCCCCTGAAAAATAGAAATATGAACAAAAACTTCATGTCATGCACACAATCCTTTGTCAGGTATATCAAGATAGAAAGGCAAGCAAATGAGTCAGAAAGACACTGCAATTATTTTATTTTGCAATCCCCTCTCCTGCTCTCCAACCCAACACCGAAAATTTTAAGAAGATTAAAGAAAAAGTTAGTGACCCATCAATGTAAATATCTATTTGTATGTGATCAGTCCACCACTGCTACCATTCTTTCACATAACCCTGACAGACAACTAAATCAAGTTTCTCCATCCATCATCAACTTCAAAATCCATAGGGGATTCCCGTTCTGCCAAATTTCATATTGTACTATTGGGGTAGTCTCGTCAGGTCATATTTCAATTGGCAACTCATTAACTTCCAAAGCTCAGCTTTCACCAATTTCAAACAACCATTGATGTGCCACTTGTTCATCACTATATCAATTACATTAATTGCATGTCTTATACCTAGTACAATCCATCTCTGAGGCTATAAAAAAGAGAACAGTTCGCAAGAGAAACTAACCCTATCAGACAAAAACATTAAATCATGATATACTACTTGCAATCCATCCAATTATAATATGGTTTGAGTCTAATAACTTTATAAAAGCAAGAGATAGGCCCATAGAGCTGCAGATTACAATGACAAAAATCTCCTACCGTGACTGACTGACTGTCCAGAAATCCTAGGTAGACATATTCAAGCTAGTCATGATGCAAACCACCTAGAAAAGTAAGAACATCCCCCGACTATTCCAATTCACAGCTCTAACATGATGAATTGCTCAGGTACTGAGATACTCAGATTCAAAGCAGAAAAAATAGTATATTTACAATACCATAAACCCTTTTTTCCTTAAATGGAGAAACAATTTTAAGATAAAAAGGGTCACAAAGAATGGACACAAAAGTCAAAAGTGTGCCTCCATTAACAACTTTCAAAGAAAACAATGATTCCAGCTATTGTTGAGACCAATAAATTAACAGGACCAAAATAATGTTCCAGGGAAACCAACATAAACAGTTCAAAGATCAAAAATCAGTTTCCTTCTTCAAGTTATCTTAAAATTGGACCACAAAGCTAAAAATAATTAAGGAAAACATGGGATGCCAAGTTCAAACATAAAAATGGACAAATCCTACAGCACATATTTTTTTTGGAATCAAATGGTTGATTACCTGGGGCATATTGAATGTAATAAATAAAATGGGTAATGTCACGACTTCCAAGTACTTCTTGTAGAACTGTAACCAAAAAAAAAAAAAGTGAAATTGTTGAGACTTACATCTCAAAATTATCATCAGGAAAACAGAAAACTATTGATAACATACTAATGATCTATGTTGCTCGGACTCCACAAAAATGATGCCGCACCTGTGAGGATCTTTCAAAAATGCACTACTTTTGAAGGATCCAACAAGCACCCGTCGACATCTTTAAAGAGTCCGAGCAACATAGCTAATGATCACTAGTTTCTTGAGGGGATTCCAGAATTTAGAGTAAGTGGGTTTAAAGATGTACACCCCGTCTGTTTAAAGTTGTCCTTTGTTTTGTGTTGAAGGTTTACGAGCCTAAATTTGAGAGTTTTCCCATAACAACTCACACGTTCATGGACATTCAATTTGATTTATTAATATTTTAACAAAGATATTTTAGTTTTTTGATGAAGTAAGATGTTGTATTTGAAAGGCATCAAGGAGATGCAAGTTACACACACAAAAACATGGTTAACTCCTGAGAACAAAAAGAATGGTTGCTAATGATATCTAAGAAGGGTAATATATCATTAACAAGGGATAAATTGCTCCAATGGGAGAGCTTAATAAGGGAAAAGAATTTCAAACTGCTAATCCAAAAATGAAGGATGAATTGTAATTTGATTTTGGGTGTGAAGAATTTTGTATAAAGGAGGCAGACTCCATACCAGACTTTTTGGAAGCCTTGTGAAATATATAGGCCTTTTACTTTCTGTTCTAGAGTGGTCAGACCCAGCATTAGCTTTATGCTGATGAATAATATGTTAACATTATCAAAAAATAATTTTATATCTCTAGATACTTAAATTATATTTCAAAGGATTGAGAAATCGATATCCGAATTCACTTCACAAATTCTATGATTTGATACTCGTACTCCGAAACTAGGCATTCCTTTTGGATAGGAGGATAGAATTTTTAGATTTTCTCAACTTCGTCGGATAACTGTGGTAATAAGATAATCAATAAGTTAAAGATGTACCTCTACAAATGGAGTTTGAATAGAGATTGGTTAAGTCCCTTTATTATGCAGCAAATTGACGAAAATCATTTTTAGATCAAAGTATGAGGATATATCACATAAATTTCTGACAGATTACTGAGTACTGACCTTGGCTATTAATCCCACGAATCCACTCATTTTTTCAACTGAAGATTTCTGAAAAGATACCTGAAGTAATAGAAAAAGAGAGATCATCTCTATCAAAAAGCATGGAGAAAAAACACCTTGAATATCACTTGCATAAGAAACTAACCAAGCTCAATATACTATATACTCGAATACACTGTGCGGCATTCTCAAAATAATCAATTTCAAGAGAGTGTTTCTGGAAACTTGTTTTCCCCGCTTATATTCCCTTCCCATTTACGAGATAAAAGTTTGTAAAAGTCATTTGGTGCGCAAGGGTAGGAGAAATTTTAGGAAAAAACTTCTTTTAAATGTATACCCTTCGGGGTGTCCCAGTGGTTTGAGCTTGGGACTTCCAAGTTGGAGGTCTCAAGTTCGAAACCCCTTGCCAGCGAAAGCAAGGGGTTTGCCTTCTGGGTCGAGCTCGTCGCACCTGGCTTGCCTAGTGCGGGTTACCTCTCCTATGTGGTTTGCGAGCTATTGCATAGGAGCGGGGGTTTTACCCTGTGAGCACCCAAAGGGTAGCGACTGCGGGTTTCCCTTGTCATCAAAAAAAAATGTAGCCCCTTGATGTTTTTCTTTCTTATTTATTTATATTTTTTATCACGAGTAGATAACACTATTTGGTTTAGCTAACATCATATCAAGTTTTTCAAATTTCGAAAACACACGAGTTACTTTCCAATCAAGTGAATTCTGCTATTTGAATCCCATCGCCAATAAATTACCAACCTCTTATAATATTCTTCCCACTTTCCTCGTCTGTTTCTTTCCCTTTCATCTTTTGGTTGATTATCTTTCTTCCTCATTCCCAGCCCCTTTTATTGGTGATTCTTTCTCTTTCGCTTCGCATTTGACGTCACACTATCAGAACTTTTATCCATCTCATCCTCCGAAAACACACTGTTATTTCCCCAGGTCAACCTTCTCTATTCTTTATAACTCACAGCCACAAGAAATACGGGCACTATCAGATAAATCTTTTCCATTGTACTATTGCATCATTTTTTGGGTGAAAGCTTTTCGGCTTAGGCAGTTGAGTGAAATGAAAATTGAATTATGCCTTTAGATAGACCCTGTTCAAGTCTTATCTCATACCCTGAAACTGTAGCTTACTTGAACTAGATTTTGCAACTGTGACCATAAAAGATGGCTTCTTGAACCAATTGTTAAAGTCATGTGTGGTAGAGAACATTCTTCTTCTTCTTTTCTGGATAGCGATGGTGTCCAAGCAACTTGCACACACCTCAACTATTCCACAAAGTACTTGCACACACCTCGACTTTTCAGGCCTGCCCCAAACATTAAACAGTATCCAAGACCCACCAACCATTGCAAGGTGGGCACCAAGAGAACATGTCTGAACATAAAGTGATGGTTAACCAGCACGAAATTGATCATGTTGACGATCAAATACCTAAACATAAGTAATATTGGATAACAGTCCACCCTCCAAACAGAAAAGGAAAAAGAAATTATATATGAAAATGTATCTAGTATCAAGGCCAAGAACAAGGTACAGGTCTCTTAATCCCGTAATGAAACTCTGTTACCAGTTACCACAAAGAAAGACGACAACAAAACAGAAAGGCAATAAATCTCAAGGTTGATAAAAGCAATATACCTGAACGTTGATATAATGCAATCCAGCAATCAGTAATGGAAAGACTGGCCCTAAAACACCACTAGGGACCTCGGTCAAGTTCTGGAACCAAAGAATGCCCCCCTACAATGAAATGAAATGGAAATAAGTATCATCAAGTGGACAGAATATTTTTATTTTTTTTGAAACAGAAGTGGACAGAATATTTAAACTCAAAAAAGTTTCAAAGCTTTAAGATTTATCATATAGATACAGGAATTAGACTACTACTCCCTTTGTCCCAATTTATGTAGCCTTTTCCTTTTTACTTTGTCCCAAAATGAATGTCATTTTTCTATAATTAGAAACAATTCAACTTTAAAATTCCCTAGTTTACCTTTAATTAAATGATATATAGTCACACAAATATCTAAGGTTTGTTTTAAACCACAAGTTTCAAAGGTCGACAGAGGGAGTAACTAAAGCAATTTGGTAAGAACAAACTATATACTTTTTCTATTAAATCCAAGCAATTTGGTAAGAAAAAACTATATACTTGGCTATTGAAGTCCTTCATAATTTGACGCTCTCTATCAACTACTATTCATAGAAAAAGTGAAGACAGCAATGAGGAGCTTGTAGAGAGGGAGGTGGATGAGAAAAGAGATGACTTCTGCTAGAAGCAGATCAGGAGAATTCATGGTATAACTGAGTGGAGTTTTGTGGGAGTTCATGGACTAGAAGGTGAGAGTCCAAAATAGAGAGTTGGGACAATGATAGACTAGTCTGGGATAGGAAGTAACATGGGTTATAAAAGGAATTTCAATAAGATTAGGTTCCCTGATGAAAGTGTGGGACGTGAGACATATTCTGAGGCAAGGGAGGGATCTTAAATTTTATTACTATCACCAACTAGTTGACTTCCCTCGGACAGGTATCAGATTTACTAGGTCCAAAGTAAGGATTCAAGACCAAATTAACACTTGAGATCTTAGTGTAGGCGTTTATTAGGTCTAGACATCCTAGTGTCCAATGAAGCTCTTGGCTGGAGATTGAAATCAGGTGAGTCTGGGATCAAATGAGTTCGATGGATCAAGTTTTGCATCACAAGTGACAGATACTCGGTGCTAGTAAATAGAGAGCCAGCGGGGTTTTCACTCCTCATAATGGGATTAGACAGGGCCATGGAGTGCTGTTTGGAAGAGTGTGGCTCCCACTAAAGTGAAGTGTTTTGTCTGGTTGGTAGCTAGGAGAGCTTGTTTGACTCATGAAGCATTACAGGAAAGGAGAATCAACATAGCCTCTAGATGCTTACTATGCAAAGAGACACTGGAAACCAACAAACACTTGTATATGCCAGAACACACAGCAGACTTATTGAGGTGTTGGATCAGAAAGGAAGCAACAGCCAACAAGAGTCAAAAGAAGTGGTGAAGGACCGTACCTGCTTGTATTTGGTGGAGCTCAATACAGAAGATTAAATGGAAAGTAATTACTTCCTTAGGTTTTTGGTGTAAAGAACAAAATATAGAAGAGGAAATCCAATTAGTGGATTTCAAAGGTTCTTGGTAAGTATTTCTGTTTTTCCCCTCCCTTCTCTGTTACTACTTTTTGGAAGTGGTCACCATAGCCCTTGATGCTGGGGAATACAAGTTACTAGTTCAAAAAAAAAAAAAAGACCTCATTGGATGTGTGTAAAATGCGCTCTTTGTTTGCAGGAGGAGATGCGACGAAGCAAAAGAAGAGGAAAGAACAAGGCAAGCGAACTATTTACTATTTATGTTGCATATATTGAGTGCCTCACTTACTTGAGAATTACCATTTAGTTTCACCGCTATGTTGTCGAATCGCATGTTATATGCATCAACAATGCTTATACAGTCAGTTTTTCACTAGCATGTTATATGTATCAACAATGCTTATACAGACAGCTTTTCACTAGGTGTATCAATTGAGCCTTGTAAAAGATGATGATACAAAACCAAACTAAGCAAAATTAAGGGGAGAGAGAAAAAAACTTATAATACCAGAAAGAAAACCAACCCTGCACAAGAATTGCATAAATGAAAAAGGGTGTTCTTACACAATCAAAGCCTTCATGATGATGCAGTGACATTCTTCTAATAGTCGTAATCCAAAGAAGAAAGCAGGGCACCTAAAATGCATAAAGATCATGACCAAGATGACAAAATTAATCTACAACATCCTACTATCATCAATGAAGTACCAAATTTCATGCGGAGATTTCAAAAGCTTAGACTGAATGTGACAATAAAAACAACATCAATATTGATCTACTTTTTTGTGTGAAGTCTTCTAAAAATAAAGCAAACAGACACGGAAAAAGAAATATAACTTATTGTAGTCTAACTCCTACTCATCTAAATAGGCAAATAATGAATTCTAAAACATGAAGACTTTCAAATTTTTGTTTTCTACACATGGTTTTCAAATAAAAGTAGCAATTTCCACAGTGCTCTATAATGTATAATGAAAAATAGTCAATTATCTACCATATATGGAAAGTCATCAGAGGCAAATAAACTTGATATAATAAATTATATAGGATTATCACCTGAACTGTCAGAGAGGCGAAGTACCAAAAAAATGAAGGACAGCCTGCCGCTCGTTTCTCCTTGAAAAAGATTTTAAGTTGGTCTCTAAGACTCCTTCCTGACATAGGCGGAGGCAGTGGAGGAGGCACTTAAAAATGCATAAAAAGATCAGTTAAAAAGTAATAGCTTCTGGAGTGCATACATCTCTATTAAGAGGTAAAATACTATGTCCGCCGTCTCAAACAACTCATTGAGGCTAGCCTCTTCACTCTTTCTTTTTCGTCTATATTTGTTAGGGTGGACATGTCATTATGAGATTGTTCTTTACAGAACAAAGAAAATAGCAGCATCAGAAAATCTTAGTTCTTTTTTTCACGTCTTCTTTAATCAGTAGTGTGTGGGCTAGCTTGAGAGAACCCTCTCAACTGATCTACAGGGTAACTTGGCTGGATCACAAGCATAGGTTTCCCAATTCATGCCCATCAAGGCTGAAGCATACGGGACACACCAAGTATTGTAGCTGGGATTTGAACCTGGCGTGTCCACATTGTTGCTCTCATGCCTCAACCACTATGCCATCCTCTTGGGAACATTGTGTAAGTTTCATTTTAAAGAAGAGCATCTCTAGAAACATGAATTATTAAATGAAACTATAGCCAACTCTACTCTAGGGTGAATATATAGTTATATACTGAAGCACTTGGAGGGAAAGAAGCAGAACTGACGATAAAGTATATACAAGTTTAGTGAATCTTGGGCAGATTTTAATACTCTAAATAGGCATGTCGACAATTTGAAATTGAAAAGAGTATTGGGAAGTTCATTGTGTTTGGACATAATTTCACTTGGAAACAAAAGTTGAAGTTTAGAGAGTAAAAAACATTGTTTCACTTGAGATACTCCTCAAACAAGTATTTTGACTTCAAATTCTCTATTTCAAGTTGAAGTTAAAATAATGGACCAAATTGTAAAACACACATTTTATTTTATTTTTTATTTTTTTTTTATGACAAGGGAAACCCGCAGCCGCTACCCTTTGGGTGCGCACAAGGTAAAACCCCCGCTCCTACGCAATAGCTCGCAAACCACATAGGAGAGGTAACCCGCACTAGGCAAGCCCGGTGCGACGAGCTCGACCCAGAAGGCAAACCCCTTGCTTTCGCTGGCAAGGGGTTTCGAGACCTCCAACATGGAAGTCCCAAGCCCAAACCACTGGGCCACCCCGAAGGGTAAATTGTAAAACACACATTTATGGGCAATTAACATCTCAAATTGAAGTTGAGATAATGAAATAATTTGTATGGACAACAGGCCTTAAATATCTTTGTTACGAAATTCCAACCAAATGGAAAAGAGGCCCACCTACTCATTCCCCTCTTCACTCCATACTACTTTTTGAGTTCCAAAATTAGCATCAGATAAAGGGAAATCAATGGTGCTGAAAAAAAAGCCTCACATTTAGGAAATAACTCTCCAATTCTCTTCAACTTGTGGAGTTGCAATAACACAAATGGGAATAACGTAAGCCTCAAAGCCACTGTTGAAGAAACTATAATGATCCACCTGCAAACCAAGTGCGTACAGTGTATGATATCAAAATCAAGGGCCCATATACTAGCATTGGATAAAATTAGAAAAAGAAAATACTAAATTAAGACATTACAGACTGTTCTATGGGCTTTTAGAAGGAACTTCGTCAGTAAAAATGTTCCTCAGTGATTGAAAAACTGGCCAATCCTTGTGGGTAATTAATAGCCCTTGTAATAGTTGAGTTCCTATTAATGAAAGACTGAATTTTTTTTTATATAACAATTCACAAGCTAGAATTTTCTGCATTGTTTGCTTAACTTCTGTATATGAATTTCTAGTTGGGTACCATGGCTCCTCTCACCTTACTGAATCAATTATCAAAGCCATTTTTTAGAACTACATTTCAATTTTACAATGAAACTAGGAATTTTTAAAATACCAGCAAAAAGCTTAGAATTTCTGAAAATTTATATAAAGGTGCTTAACAAAAAAATTGAAACGAATGGAGGAGTATGTTACCATGGGAAGCCAGTGAGGTCATGATAACCATCCAACACCGAAATCAAGGCACGTACAGGAAGAATGGACTCCTCAGCACTCGCACTAATATTTTCGCTGATCAACAAATCCGTGTTCTCATACTGAGTAACCACTGAGTCGTCACTAATGTTACCAATTCGCGAGTCGCCAGTGGAGAAGGAACGGCAGAAGGAAACACTGGGCGGAATAACAAACTGCGGCTTTGATGGTAACAACGAGTTCAGAAAGTGGACATACCGGTAGTGCCCATGGCTGTGACAGCGGTAGTGATCGGAAGGGTTTGAGGGTTTATTGTGAGAATCTGAAGAAGTGAAATTGTGGAGAAAGTATATTTCCGGCGAATTACGAGAGTAACGGCGGTGCTGGAGGAGTCTCTGAACCGACATGATGGAGTGATGGTAGGTATCGGACGGCGGGTTACAACGAAACCAGGATTAACATAACTTTCTTTAAAATTATAATAATTTTTCATTAAAAAAGCGTAACTTTCTTAATCAAAAGTGTTAATATCGTAAAGCTTCACTAAATTAATATTTAGTTAATTAATAACATTTTTAAGATAATATTTTTTCTCTCGTTCCCAACTTGGGCCAATGAAAATATCACTTCAATAAGATAATAAATCACTATATAAATATATAGTCTCATTAATATTATAAATTTAATAATTTTTAAACATACAATTATATCTAAGACAATTTAGTAGAATATGGTTATATTGTGTTTTGTTTTTCAAGCTCTAGACCTTGAAGATGTATTATTTTGACTCATTAAACAGGTTATTAATGTCCATTTTATTGTGGTAACCAAGATCATTAATTATGATTTCAAGTTTATGAATGACGTTTTCATGAGTTGGTTCACTTAAATTTTCTGAAATTTTATCCCCAAACAAAATTTGCGGTGTCAAAACACTTTTTAAATTTAATGATATTTAATGATCCCACTTATATTAATTTAGTATGATTTACTGTAAAATTTCTGAGAACACAAATATATACTAAGAAATATTCTAAATTAAATGTGGAATAAGTCATTTTTTAATCAATATATGTGAACTTTAATAAAAGATACAGAAGTTTATAAAGAGGCAAGAATGATAATTTAAAAATCTAGGGACCATGAAAAGTATTTTGCTTTTTACTTTATATTCTTATTCTTGATTTTATTATTTGGTTTCGTAGTATAAATTGATGACACTTGCGTAAGGTTAACATTTTTCCTATCGATCTCAAATGTTTCTTTTTGCATTTTCTCTTCCTTTTGTTATTACTTCTTATGTTATATCATTATCCTTTTTTTCTCTTAGACTTATTTCAACAATTAAAAATTGCTAAACATGTTCTTAAGTCACAAATGACAATCTAAAAAGTAAAACTTATAACATAAATTGATATAGTTAACTTCGCGCGTGTGTGAGAGAGAAATGATTTAAATGTTAAGTTTGCATTGGAGATTTAAAGTTAAAGACGGTGTGAGTTAGCATAAAAAAATATGTTAATAACTATATAAATTAGATAATTTACCGAACAAACTACACGTTTGAAATCTTATATTATATATATATATATATATATTAATGATATGATAATGTCTAAATCTCTTCCAATCAAATTCGGAACTTTCTTCTTCTCCGAAGAACAAAGGTGCATGATCACCTCATGTCATATAGCGAAGTTGTATGTAAAGTAGAGAAATAATCACGGGGTATAATAGAATTATTAAGCTGAATCAAATGGTGATAAAAATTATTGAAACAACACATACTTTCTGCATTTATTTATTATAATCGCATAATTCGAAATTCCATCATAACAAATATGATCAACTGCCAAAATTAAATAAATTAACTTAACTGATAACATTAAACTAGGAATGGAGGATTAAACATTTCAATTCCTAATTAGCATAGACCATATCTCATGATCATATTTCTGTGTTCCAATTTGAATGGAAAATTAAAAATGTTAGGAATTTTAATTATAATTTTTTATTTATTTTTATCTTTTTAGCTTAAATATAAGTGCTTAAAATATCTTTTAAATTTTACCAAACACTACAAAAATGCTTTAAAATTATTTTAGCTTAAAAACACTTAAAATAAGTTAATCCAAACAGATTCAATATTAAACTCACTTTGTTTGAAATAATGCAATATGATTATCACTTTGTACATTTTTTTTTCAAGTGAAGCACAAGAGCCTTATTTTAAATAAATAGTAAGAATTTCACCTTTCACCTTTCACTCTTTCAACATAGTAAAGTGAAACTTTGAATAGTTGCAGTTATATAGAGAAAATGGTCAAATGAGCTTTCAATCTATTATTAAATTTTCAACTACATACTTATACTTTATAAACTGAAATAGTTACACTGTTAAAAAGTCACAATCACATCTATGTTAATATGTGAATATTGTCTTAACACGTGAAAAAAATATTTTAAATTTTTTTTTTGACTTTTTATATAAGTATTTATCATTTTCTTCTATATTTTCACCATCCTTCATACACCAAAGAGGCAAAGATACATTCACCATCATTGCAAACACAAAAAATTATTGGAGTTGCACTTGTAAGGAAGAGAGGTGAATAATGATAGCGAAACTCATCTAGGGATATTCAAACTTTGTTCGTCAAAAAAACTGAAAATAAAGTAAGAAAAAAAGTGAGGGGAAGAAAGTGATGTTACCATTAATGGAAGTTACCGGAGACAAGCACTATCCTCTTAGGGAGATGAAGAGGAGCCGACATTTTGAAAAGGAGTAGTTGATTTACCAGCGATTGAACCATTAATAAGATTGATAATATATCAATTTTGAGATGTAGTTGATTGAATGAGATTTGAGATCCCAAATCTATTTAATAAAAAGTATTTTTTTTTTTCTTTTTAGGGATTCCAATGATTTTGATTTATACCTAGATTGATTTTTTTCAAATCAAATCCAAAGCCTTTTTGGATTTGAATTTGGATTTTTTCCAAATCAAATTCAACTCTGTATAACAATTGATTGATTTATTATCTTAGTGCATTCAATTTTTTTGTTCATTTATGTTGTTTGAGAGATTTGGGAATATGGAGGAGAGAGATCTTAATTAACTGTAAATAGGAGAGAGTGAATATTCAACCAAAGTGGTTAACTAAACAAATATGCAACATTTATTAATTATTGGGACACATGTAGCAATACAACAATAAATAATGGTGATTTCGGTGGAGATCGTAGTGGCAGCGATGGTTTAAAGATGGTACGTGGTGGAGAGATTTGGTCCATGTTGTTGGAGAACAAACAAAATATTTTTTTTAAGAAAATAAAAATAAAATCTAAAATTACATATATTTATCAAAAGGATACTAAAAATAAAATTTTAATATTTACTTTTAGAAACACTCACTCTGCCAGCTAAGCAGTTATGGAGGTAATGATTTTAATTTTAAATATTATAAGAGGTGATACGACCCCCGTAAAGTATAAGTGTGTAGTTGAAAATTCGGTAATAAATTGAGGGTTTATTTGGCCATTTTCTCCAATTATATATCCAAGATGAGAATAAACACTGCAAATTCCTGAAAGAACAACACGAGAGCTAACAAAAATTGGAAATAAATATAGAGGAAAAACTAAAATTCTTGCTAATTGTCAATGTCATTTCCACACCACACTAACAAAAAAAATAATATGTAAAAACTTTATGTCAGAGAGACGAGAGTTGCTTTACAATTTCTTTTCTTTTTTCAAGAGGGGGCTATATAATGAACATGAAGCTAACTTGGGAGGAAATTACTTTTAATTTTATTGCAAATAGATTTAATGTATCAATAAATGTCACAACGTGGATTGAGGGTGTACTTGAGATTTATTGCAAAAATGTAAAGTACAACCTCAATACATTAATCTACGTGCGATCATGAAATATTATTATTTTATAGAGATAATATTTATTGATAAATTAATATTTATTAATTTAAAGAGTGTTTTGAAATTCAATGAAGGTTAATTTTGTTTACATCAAAATCATTATATCTTACTAATTTATGTATCATATTTATTGAATTCACATAAAAATGAGTTTATATATATATAAAGTACAGTGAATATATCAAAATAATTAGATTTTACTAAATTATGTATCATATTTATTGAATTTATATATAAAATAATTTCATAAAGTACAATGTATATGTATGATTCATTGTGATAAAAAAAAATTTGTTAAATGATTTATTATAAAATAAATTCAAGAATTCAATGATTCATTGTAAAAGTAAATCCATTTTTCATAATGTCCATTGTTTCTTAATAATCAAATATTATTCATTGTATCTTTACTAGAAACATTCAATGTATGACTGTGAGAGAGTAAACTATATAAGCAACATAGATTTTTTTTTGAAACCATATCCATAAATGACTTCTCATTTAAAAGGTGGTCACAAAATCAACAATGATATATCAAATACGTAAAGAATTATGTGAATATAAAAGAGATCATTCCTCATGCACTCAAAAAGATTTGTAGCCGTGGTAACACCGAAACTTTTGGATGCAATAAAAAAATTAGAGATGAACTTCAACTAGATTTGAATTTTAACAAAAAATAATAGAATTATGTTTCACTAAATTGTCTTACATATATTTGTAGTTGTAAGGAATTTATTAATTTATAATTTTAATGAGACAATATATTTATATAGGAGTCTTCTGAAAATATATTATCTAATTATCTTATCAAAATTGATGATTTTTTTCATTGACCCAAGTTAGGACCGGAGAAAAACATTATCTTAGAGAGATTATTAATTTACCAAGTATTAATTTAATGAGGTTTTACTGTACGTGGGTTGATATTGAATTGATGAGCTTTTTATTGATTCAATAAATTAGCAGATTATTATTTTATATAGAGAAATAAATTGAAAAAATCTCAAAAATAAGAAGAAGAAAAAAATACTAATGGAGACCATACAATATTATCACATCACCTTGTCTCTCTCTATATAGATAGATAGAATGTTGGGCCGGAGCAATATTTTACTTATTTCTGGATTTTCTTATTAGACATTACAAATTATTCTTTTAAACCAACTTTAGACACATTAACATATAGTACTACTTTTCTATTTTTTTTTATATTAACTAATGTCCATTCACTAAATATGTTTATATGTTATAAATTTATTGAACTAAGTGGATTGTCCATTGAGTTTATCTATAAACGTATACTTATCATCTATGTGTATTCCCTAGGTCTATGAACTTTTTTGAATAAGAATGTATCTATTTATTATGATACTTAATATGGTGACTTTTGAAATGATTTCTCAACCTATAAATAGGGTTGTTCATTCACCATATTAAGCATCATAATAAATAGATACATTCTTATCCAAAAAGATTCATAGAACCTAGGGAATACACCTATAAGATAATTATAAGTTTATGTATAAACTCAATGGACAATCCACTTAGTTCAATGAATTTATAACACTCCCCCTTGGATGTCCATAGATAATGTGCCTCGTTAAAACCTTACTAGGAAAAACACAGTGGAAAAAAACCTAGTGAAGGAAAAAGAGTACACACATCTCATAATACGCCTTGAGTGCTGCCTCATTAAAAACCTTACCAGGAAAATCAAATTGGGAAAAAATCATGGTTAAGAAAAAGAGTACAACGCATATTTCACTTCCCCTGATGAAAGCTTTACTTGATATCTCGTAGATGACGCATTCGGATTATCCATAAACTTATACTTATCATCTATGTGTATTCTCTAGGTTCTATGAACCTTTTTGGATAAGTATGTATCTATTTATTATGATACTTAGTATGGTGACTTTTGAAATGATTTCTCAACCTATAAATAGGGTTGTTCATTCACCATAGTAAGACACACAAACATGGGAGATAAAGACACTCGAATAAGAAAAGTTTTCTATTCTATCTACATTTCTTGCCTTCTTCTCTTTATAATTATATTATTTTGAGCTTGATTTTATAATACGTTATCAGCACGAGACTCTAGCCAATTGAGATTGAGTTTTAGTTTTTCTTTAGCTTATGCTCTGGTTGATCTCGTTATGAGAATCAAGAAGGAAAAATGATAACTACTGGAATCAAGGTATTATATGCATAAAATCAGGAACCAAAGACATATACTACTACTGGTTGAAAATGACATGCTCTACAAAATTCCTTAAATGGAAGAAGGTATAAAATTCTAGTAGCATGAATTTAAATATTATTTTGATTATTTTGAAAGACTCAAAGGGCGAGTCATGTTGTACTTTGGTCTATTATACCATAGGTTAAGGGTAAGACGGTGGATTCAAGTCCCATCGCACCAAAAAGGTAAGACATCACCGTATGCACCATAATGAAAAATGTTTGATGGTAAGACGGTAGATTCATGTTCTATTGCACCAAGAAGGTAAGACATCAATTTAAGTTTCGATGCACCATGATGATAAGGATTGGATTCAAGTCCCATAGAATTATGGCCTAACACGCCTTAGGCTCTGATGAAAAGCCATGAAATTCATCCTATTGTATTTGCTCAATTTCCTGAAGTGAATGTGGTAGCAGTACATGATAAGTTTAAAATCCGTCCAATTACTCTATTCTATCATATGTATGTGGTAGCAGTGAATAATAAGTCTGAAAGAAGACAAGTGGTTAAATGTATGAATAAGGGCTTTAAGAGACATAATTAAAATAATTATTGTGGTAATTATGATAGGAAGAACACTATAGGTTTTTCAAATGGTCCTTCAAAATATGAAGGTAATTTTTATCATCATAATGGTATGAAAGGTCATTGGACCTGTGGTCGTTGTCCGACCTAATAATTTGATAAATTTATAAAAATTCTCCATCAAAAGAAAGAAAGATAAAGTGGTGGTACACTTGACCTTTCAAAGTGATGTTGAGGCGGATCATGCATATGCATGAAAATGTGCTTATAATGCAAATTTATGAAGAATATATAAATGATTAGTTCATTCCTTGAAGAGAATGTGACTTGTGATAAGAATTGTGAATGCTCGATCATTCTGAAAGAGAATGGATCAAGATGTGATAAAATCATTATAGGTTGGATATGTCACAACTCACCTCTATGGGAGGTTTGAGAATAATGATATATGTCACAACCCACCTCTACGAGAGGTTTGAGAAAAATAAATATCTGTTGGCATGACCGGTTGGCCATTCCTGTTCAAATGTGATGCAAAAGTAACTGATAATTCATGTGTCTTTATGATGAAGAAATAAAAGATTCTTCAAGAATTCTCTTGTGTTGCTTGTTTTCATGATAAAATGATCATTGTATCATTATACCAGTTAAGGTTGGGATTGTATTCCCTGAGATTGTTGGAACATATAAAAAGGTGATTATGGGCCCGTTCACCTACCATGTGAACCGTTTGCAACTATATGATAGATGCATCTATGCGATGGTCACATGTGTTTTGTTGTCAACTTACACATTGGTGTTTGTAAGGTTGTTTGCTCGAATTGTTAAATTAAGAGCACAGTTCCAAACTATGAAATTATATTGATAATGCTGATTGATTTAGCAGAAATTGTATGCCTCCAATTATAGCTTAATCATGGGTATGAGAACAAAACTCCAAAATGAGATTTGGTATGAGATGAGTTTATTTAATATGTAGTAACACATTTATGCATCAAGCCAACAATGTTTTTCCATCATAATTGGTTCAGGGTCATGAACCAAATAATTTCCATCTAAAGTTTGAATGTGCGATATCTTATTTAATAACTCCATCACGCACAAAAATGGATCCCCAAGTGAGGTTGGGGTGAATGTTAGATTTTCTAACATTAGGGGAAAAGATGATTGACCACTGAAAATTATGAGATGAATTATCTAGATCCTCGTAAAAAAAAAGCAAACTTGAAGTTCAAGAGATAATTCATTTGCATAATGTTGCAAATTAATTGCCAGATGAATTTGTTGACCCTATGTTATACTTCAGTTGCAAATGCTCCAATGAGAAGTTCTTTAAGGACAGACTCTATGGTACGCCTAAAGCGGGATAGACCAATCGATTCCAAATGAAAAACTTCTTAAGGAAGGAGAGGAGCAAATTATCAAGATGGTCATGATAATAAGGCAAGTTCTTTAAAAGGAGAACGGGGAAATAGCACTTCATAAAACCTTGGCAAAGATTCAGGTACCTGAAATGATGAAATATGAAGAGATCTCGATAAGTTATGTCGTATCAAAATCGAGTCAAATGACTGTCGACGGTATCGTTGATATGAAGTAGCGCTCAATATTACAAATGATGACGAGGATATTGAATTCAAATATGTCATATAATGTGGACAGATAAATCATTGGTCAAAAGAAATGCACAATTCAAGTATATTATGTTTCACTTTGAGAAGTGATGTTTTGGACTTATAGTCCATGGATCAAGATATAATGTCAGTGGGATACAAATAATTTATTGTGCGAAAGTATAACCGTAAGATATAAAATATGATTTGTGCCTTGGGCCATCAAGGATTTTCGCAAAAATCCTGACATTATTAAATGGAGATATATTCTCTTGTGGTGGATGCAATGATGTTTTTTTCAGTCTGACAATAGATGAAATAATTGAATATTTGTAATGAATGATTGTCATGTCTAGCTAGACGATGAATGTTATATGAAAATCCTTGAAGGATTTAAAAGGTCTTAAAGAAATTCTATTGAGTACCCCAATGGTTGTAAGATTGCTTAACATAAAGAAAGATCAATATTGATCTCATGAAAATGATTGAAAAATATCATGTATTAGTGCAATTGGTGCACATACAAATTATTGATTATACAAATGCTGGAAAATATGTTATTCTTCTTTGAAAATGGGTATTCCAGCCACCATGTATGAATATAATGTTGCATGTATATCTCAATTGAAGGGATGATACATAAAAAGAGACTGGACAAAGTACATTTCACCAAAGTTCTTATTCACACATGATCTTCTACAAAATGGTGAGATGGAAGTTCAACAAATATGTTCAAGTGATGATCTTGTAGACTTATTTATTAAGGTGTTGCCAATATCACAGGTGAGAAGTTGAGATATAAGATTGGAATGCGTCATCTCCGAGATATCAAGTAAAACTTTCATCAGGAGGAGTGAAATACGCGTTGTACTCTTTTCTTTAGCCATGATTTTGTCCCAATTGGATTTTCCTGGTAAGGTTTTTAATGAGGCAGCACTCAAGGCGTATTATGAGATGTGTGTACTCTTTTTCTTTTACTAGCTTTTTTTCCACTGGATTTTCTCTAGTAAAGTTTTAACGAGACACATTATCTATGGACATCCAAGGAGGAGTTATAAATTCATTGAACTAAGTGGATTGTCCATTGAGTTTATCCATAAACTTATACTTATCATCTATGTGTATTCCCTAGGTTCCATGAATCTTTTGGATAAGAATGTATTTATTGGAAAAATCCTTTTGGCCAGAAAATTTGGCCATAAATTTGGCCATAATAGCCCAAATACATGTTCACACTATAAACTGATTTATTTTTTGACAACTATACCCTTCTTTGTCAAATTTATATTTTTCTTATTAATTTATTCATTAATTATGCTTCAATAAATGAGAAAGCTTTCCAATACATAGTAAATTGACTAATTTTTAAATTTCTCTAACTTCCATACATACATGGCTTTTAATTTCTTTTAATAATATTGTGAAATGGTCAAAGGCCAATACATATGTAGTTTTTTTTTCTTCCTTAATTTTCTGATAAAAAATCTATAAAGAATACAAAATTTAAATTGATAATTAGAATACAAAATTTAAAATTTAGAATATAAAATATAAAATTTACATTACAAGATAAACTTACTCATA
>JAJOOO010023040.1:0-25660 GCA_029582685.1 Solanum piurae | reverse complement strand
TTGAGCTAGGTTGGTTCTTTTGGAGGACCTGGTTTAAAAATAAATAAATATAACTTAGCCCATTTAATTAGACCTGTCATTATGTAAAATAATGAAATCATTCTTAGGCTTATAGAGGTATGAAGGGTAGGGGATTTTTAATTGTCATAGATGATATTTGGAATAATGAGGCATGGGATCAAATGCAAAGAATATTTCCTAGTGACAAAAGCAATCAAGAAATGAGCAATGATCAACTAATGGAAGTTCGAATTATACTATGTTAAGTCTTTCCTTTATTGTTGGATGATTCATATTTGTGTTCAAGCTTGTTATAGCTCGATCGATCCTTAGAATGTTATGATTATTTTCATATTGTCTCCATTATCTGTCTCATTTTGACTTTAACATAGAGTTTAAAAAAGTAAAAAATACTTTTGAATCTCTCCGATTTGCTTGAGTGCATAACTTATAAGAATCACTTACTCTGCAAAGAAGACAGAGATCAGGCAATTAGGACAAGAAGGAAGCTAATCAACAATAACTTTTTGTGATATCTATGTATATATGTCCATTTATTTTGTTGAACAAAAATTACAATTATTTGTCCTAAGTATAACATTCAATTTATGTTGAGAGGCTAGATTTCACCAATAAGACAAACTATCCATAGACCACTCTGAAAAATAGCTAAACCATCAAATCCTTAACCATATAAGTACTATATATTTAGGCCTATTTCTATCCTTTTAGAGTAAAATTTTAGTGAAATTTTTTTCTTAACAAACTTTCAAAATAAACAATAAATTAGAATGTCAACAAAAGACATAAGAGAAATAGAAGAAGGGAATTGTTCAAATTATACCAATAATGCTAATGGAGAAGATTCAAGCCTTTGTACTTCACCTGAAGTTGTCATTGTCATTCAAAAGGTTTGCAAATTCCCAAAAAAAAATAAAAAATCTTAAGAATATACGACGATTTTTTAAATATTTTTTGGATTTTGTTATAGGTGATAGCAGAGGTGATAGGAACGTACTTTTTGATTTTCGTAGGATGTGGTGCAGTAGCTGTGGATAAAACCTATGGTTCAGTAACATTTCCAGGAATATGTGTGGCATGGGGTTTAATTGTTATGGTCATGGTTTATTCTGTTGGACATATTTCTGGTGCACATTTTAATCCTGCAGTTACTATTGCTTTTGCAATCTTTAGACATTTCCCCTTCAAACAGGTTTAATTTAATTTATTCTTTCATATTTTCCTTTCCCTTTTAAAATTCATCGCCGCGTGTCAAATGAATATTAATGATTCATATAGTCGATCCTAACTGACTTGGGATTATGTCATAGAGTTTATAGTTGATATAGTTGAAATGTCTATGTTTTGTTTCTTTGAGATTAATAGGGTGTTTGGTGAACCTATAACATTTCTTTGGCTTATTAATGCGTTTGATAAACATAAAAAAACTTGTCAGTCAAAAGTCATAAGTTGGTCATTTCTACCTTACGATTTTACCGTTTACACCTTATAAGCATTTTTTATTTGACCATTTTTTTACAATTTTATCCATAACTAATCTTTGAAATACTCTTCCTAAAACACAATTTTTAATATAAATTTTCTATTATTCTCAACAAACATCCATCTTGTTCGTCACTTTTAAATTATATTATTTTCTTATATATAGTTTCAAGGACATTTTGGTTATATTTTTCTTTAAAAAAAGTGTAACATTAACCTCTTATTAGTTTCAACACTTTTATTCAAGCACGCGTATATTTATACTTATAAAAACAGTTTCAACACCACTTTTAAGTGGTTTGCAACACTTGATGCTTGTCAGCTACTTTTAATCAGCTAAGACAAACACTATATCAAAAATATTTTTTAGCAGCAATTATTAACGGTACGCAATAACTTAATTGCCGTTAAATATGTTTTTTAGAGGCATTTATCACTCTTTGCAAATGTACCTAAACCCTATAGCGACATTGGATCTAATGTAATACCTAATGTCGGTAAAAGTTTTATCACTCTTTGTTAATGTGCATATTTATTATCGATAAAAGTTGTTTTTGCTGAAATGGACTCTAAATTTGGTTTGTTATGTCTATTTTAGGTGCCATTATACATAATGGCACAATTGGTTGGGGCAATTCTTGGAAGTGGGACATTGTACTTGTTGCTGGATTTGAAAACACAAGCATTTTTTGGAACAACACCAGTTGGATCAAATGTTCAATCTCTGATTCTTGAATTCATCATTTCTTACCTATTAATGTTTGTCATTTCTGGTGTTGCTACTGACAATAGATCAGTGAGTAATTTTTTAAAATTTTTGATATATTTATAATGATTTCTTTTTATTAAATTTGAGGTTGACAAATATATTTTAATTTTTGAACAGATTGGAGAGCTAGCAGGAATTGCTATTGGAATGACTATACTCCTAAATGTTTTGATTGCAGGGTAATTTTTACAATTTTTTTCTCCTAAAATTTATTTTTCTTTAGGGAAAAAAGGAGGAAAAAAGTAAAAGATTATCCATTTATTTGAAAACTTTAAAGTTGATTTAAAAACATTTTCAACTTATAGCTTGAGGGAAAAAGAGTATATCAAGTACAACTATAGTTTTGTACAATCATAGATGACTTTGGAGAAACGGTAAAATTGTTTTTTGTGTTATTTATAAGTTACAGGTTTGAGCTGTGGAATCAACTAATATTTGTGTTAAGGTAGACTAGCTACATCATACTTCCTTAGGATGCAATCCTTGAAACATTTAAATATCATGTATCAGTTGTATCAAGGCATGACATACGAGTAAGTCACTATGCAATAACCACCTAGGAGAGAGTGGTGGGACAGATGAAATCCTAATTACACCCTTAGGTCGTACCTAGAGATCCTAAATTCGAATTCTGAGATTGGAGAAATTTCTAATAAAGAGCATTTTTCTTTATGCCACTGTTAGAAACAAAAGCTTTTTCCATCGTGAATCGGAGAAAAATTTGTTCTATAGAACATAATTATCTCACTCATTTCCCACCAAACCAACTCTCTGAAAAAATGCATGATAGAAAACAAATTCTTTCTGAAATAGTGAAAAACTTCCTAATTTTTTCACATGAATACATTAGAGTACTATCATTTTTCTCTCACCAATTCAGTCAAAATATCTATAAGAATAGCCACTAAATTTTTCAGTGTGAAATTCAGTGGGAAAATTGAAACTTTTCAGTAGTGCAAGACCCTACACAATTCTAATCTAAATTAATCAAGTCAGCGAGTTTTACATTGAATGGGTAAAGTTAAATAGTAGTAAGAGTTAACCAATACAAATATTTCTTTTCTCCATCCCACCCCCAACCTCGGATCAATAGTGTTTTCATTTCTCCTCGAACATGACTCGAACCTTCAACCTAACCTATACAAATACAATTGGGCTTTGCTACAAATTCTAAAGGCCCATCTTTAATTCTTTTTGCAGGCCAGTATCAGGAGCATCAATGAACCCAGCAAGAAGTATTGGGCCAGCAATTGTGATGCATCATTATAAAGGGCTTTGGGTATACATAATTGGGCCTATATTAGGTACAATATGTGGTGCTTTCACATATAACCTAATTAGGTTTACACAAAAACCACTTAAAGAACTAACTGTCACTAAAACTACAACATTTCTTAAGAGCATGTCCAGAAAATAATTAATTTCCATTTTTCTTAATTAATTAAAAAAAATTCTCTGAGTCCTGTGGCTTAAAATAAAATAAAGTCATTAGTGGCTTGTTAAGAGAATTAATTATTAGTAAAAAAAATAAATAGAATTATTGGAAAGTTAAGTATAGAAGTAACAATTTTCTTTTAATGTTATTTATTGGGTGTATGAAACCTGTAGTTTTTTTTGGTTCAAATGTAAGATACTGAAATTGAATTGATCTCCTTGTGTAGTTTCATTTTACTTAATTCATTTATTTTACTTTCTTCTTTTATATAGTATTTTAATTTTTCGAATTTCAAGAATTGAGGGGAATATATGTTTATTATAGTTATAACTTATAATACATTGACTATAATAGGTAAGAGGAATAGAGAAAACTCGTGATTATTATAGAACGGAAATATAACTCTCATTTTCTATTTCATTCACTTCAATACTGGTTCTGAATCGGCTAACCTCTCTCAACTTTATTTTATTTTATTTTAAATATAATTTCAAGAAGACATTTTTTATGTAACATGGAACTTCAATATAAATGTTTTTGACATTATTTTTTTTAAAATAAAAGGTCTATGTAGTTAATGAGTCTCACAGGATGTTTGTGTTCATTGAAAGAATTTTCAGGCCGCTGTCAGTAATTTTTATATTTACTTTCTTTTTCAGTCATGAACTATATTAGAAAAGGGATATAATCAGAGGCGGAGCCAAGTTGGGATTTGAGTTCATAATTTTAGTGTTAAAAACATTTTAACGGTCACTTCTTTACCATTGAATCATTAATCAATTTCTTAAGGATTCACAAATTAATATACATATATATTTATTTAATTTTTTAGTATAAATATAAAATCTATAAAAGAAAGGGAAAAGGTTTAAAAATGCCCTACAAATGGTTTAAAAAATTAACGATTTATGATATGTTAAGGACATTTTTAACCCTTTTCCCTAAAAGAAATTATCAGATTAATTCATCCGAATTCATAAACCCACCTAGCTCCACCTCGAAATATAATATACATCCCATGCCATAAAAAGAGAAAAAATTATAATTATGTAAAACAGTTTTGTAGCTTTTGTCCTGAATATGATCATGTGCCACGAAGTTTAGGTGATAATAATTATTGTTAATAAAATAAATAAAAGTGAAACACATGGAGTCACATGAACTTTTGTAACTTTCACATGCATGACCTCCAATATATATCTTCTCACCGTTAATTTAAACATTATAATAATTTTCTATCTAATCTTTCATATAGGACTTCACAAAGAAAGTTTTCATAGGGACAATAAAAGTGTTTTTATTTTATATTTTTGTTCAATTTTTTGAATTCTAGGAATTATAAGGTCGGGGAATTGAATTTTTCGCTAATAAAGTAAAGATTCATATAATTAATTAATTAAGTTATTAAAATTTACTTCTCAAATATCTCTTAGATAATTAATTTAATTACATAAAATATGCTATTTTTTTAGTTATATAAATTAATCTCAAGTGAAACAAGCTTGAGATTTTACCGTGCTTATTAAGGCTAATGCATATTATTAGATAACATATTTTAAGTAGTTAACTTATTTATGCAATGAAAACTTAACATGAAAAAAATCACAATTAAAATCAAAAGTATCTAATTTTTAAGAACATTAATTTATAAAATATTTTATTAGACATTTAGGTGCTCAATAGGAATAAATTAATAATAATAATAAAAAAAAAAAACTATTAACCGAGTCAAGCACTCATGTCTCCATCCATGCAATTTGCATGCACCGACATGAAAAGTCCACTTATATTTAATATTTATAATCTTTGCATTTTATTTTTGGGTTCTTTTTATTATTATTTTTTCCATAAAAAAAATAAAACAATGTAGTCCTTTCACCAAAAATATGGAGGAGTTTTCTTGGACTCTAGTTATGTCACAAGGCCACATGGGTGTGGGCCTGATTTCCTAAACCATACCATTTATTTATAAGTTTCTTATATGATATTCACGGTCCCTTGATATTTTTCATTTTTCGAGAATTAAATAGTTTAAGTTTGATCAGTAATTTGCATATAGATTAAATTTTTTAAAATAAAATATATATATTTGTAAACTACGTAAAAAGTATTATAAATCATAATAATTGATAATTCAAAATATTTAAAAAATCTATAAAATAACTTATGATAAAAAATAGATTTGTTTGAATCTCAAAATTCGAAAAGTACCACGTCAAATGAATGGAGGGAGTATAATTTATTACGTATTTATTTTTGTAGAGGTTTCCCTTCTCCTTCTTGAAACATCTTTTTATTTTTTAAATACTATCTCTTTATTTTTTCATGTCATTTGAAAAACTTATCTTTAGTTCAGAAGAACAAATTAAATGTAGGTGGACACTGGACAGTAGGTCAATACAAATTCTTAATGTTAAGAGTTCCAATGCAGGGAATATATATATAAGATGATTATTATATGCCTTTTGCTTGGTATATGTAAGGTCCAATATGTGGCAACAAAACAATACTTGGGAATTATGGTCAATTCAAGAGTTTATTTTACTACTCCTATTACTTGATTAGATATTTCGAGTTTAATTTGATTAGATATTTCGAGTTTAAATTGATAATCTGAGTTTTTTAATAGAAGTGCTCTTTTTTAAATGGGCTTATACAATATAAATTTAAATTAAGGAAAAAATATCTAATTATACAAATAATTCTATCATATTTATTAATTCTTTCTATAGTTAAAAATAATTATATATTGTCTCATTGAATAATAATTTCCTATCAGATTTCACGTCAGATACATTTAACCACGTGTATATTTACTCCTAGATATAGTTAAATAGGAAGAGAGGTGAGCTAGAGAAGGATGAATAGACAAACAAGATAGTCTATGTATCCCCAATACATACGAATCACACTAAATACATGTATCTAAGATATCTATACAAAGAGAGAGGCGAGCGAGAGAAGAGAGTTGCGAGCGAGAAAGGAAAGAGGCGAGCAAGAGTCAGATACATGTGAATCCACTTGTACATTGTATCTAAAAACAAATTACACCTAATTTTGAGTCTATGCATTCGAGATACATATATTTGGAGGCAGATAGAAGTTCAAATTCTAATAAGTTAAAGTAATAATGAAAAGTAAAGGAAATAAAGATAATTAAGTACTAAAATAATGAAAACTTAGTTATCCTTAAATTAATTGAAACATCAATGTATTAAACTTAATGGCTGCGCAAAAATATTATTTTATTAAAAGAAGTCTAAATATATGGAAAAAAAATTAAGAGGTTAAGAGATTCGATATATATTATGTATGTAAATAGAAATTGACCTATTATACGAGATAATTGACTTTAATCGTAGCTCATCCCCAATAAAATTTCACCATTATAAATTATATTCCAAAATACATGTAATTAGTTAGGGATAAGTATAAACATATTCAAGAAGATGACTATTTTTAATAATGTTTTTTCCATATCCTTTGCATTTCCAAAAGGAAGAAACAAAATAAAAAAGACAAAAAAAAAAAAAAGAAGGAGAAAACATAAATTAGAGCATAAAATATATATTATATAAGTAATCCCAAAAAAAAAAATCTACATAATTCCAACTTTCTAAAAATTTAGTAGACAAACTATGGCAACTAATATATACCCTCTAATTATGTCACTCGTGGGTTTCATTTTTTATTCATAAAAAATGATAAGCCATTTGTATTGACCCTTTTTGTTCATCAATATTCACTTTTTCTGCTTTTTAGCTTAGGGACATTAACAAACAAATGGAGAAATGAACTTTAATAATTGAACTTTTTAAAAAAAATTCTAGACATAATTCTATGGGCCAAACTATTTTGCACGAGGAATACTTTTAGTTTATTTTGTTTCCAAAATTAATTTCTCTTATAATATATGAATAGAGTGGATCACAAGTTCATTCTCTAACCAACATAAAATTCTAACTCACTCTAATATCTTCAACAACGAATCAAAATATAATTGAAGCGTGGATCAGGAGTTCAAATAGAAATAAATATAAATCTGATATCACATAAATACATGACATATGAGCATAAGCAGATCACCAGTTCACACTACAACAAAGAGAAACACGTAATGACATAGATAACATTGCTGCAACACACATTTAGCAATAATTGAGTTAATGACAATACATTCAAAGTTATTAAAGCCTGTAGTAGCTAGCATTTATACAAAATGTTGGTTATAAATACTCATAGTTGTTATTGCCACTAAATATTATAAAACGACAATTATATTATTGTCACTAAACAATTATCACTAAATCTTTTATTTGTTATGGTGTCATATATCAACATTGTGTGTAGGAGTGTCAAAAATGAACCCAAACATAGGTAACCCGCCCAGTCCACCCAAAATTTTAAGGGTTGGGCTCAAGATAATTTTAATTGAGTTTAATCTCAACTCATTCAAGCCTAACCCATTTTAAGAGAATCTTCAATTAAGCCCAATTCAATCTCCAATTCCAACCCGTTTGAAAACTCTTTTCTAAGATATGTTTCTATATTAAAGTTATGAATTATTATCTATTTAACATCTTTTAGGATTTATCTATTCATTTGTTAATTTTTTTAAAAAAAACTTGAGATGAAATTCGTATTGTGATTATAAAAGTTAAATATCACTTTATTAAAATTATTGAGATTAATCGGGTCAAATTAGGCGGATCAAGACCCAATTCATTTTTTAGCCCATTTGAACCCAACCCATTTGAGCCCAAAGTAAACTTGGATGAATCAAGACCCAACCCGATATCTATTTCAATCCATTTTAACATCTTCAATTTCAACCCAACCCGGCCATTTAACACCCCTAATTGTGTGCATATTGGTTGGAAATACATTTACAACCAATATGCAATTCTAACCCACACTCTTAACATATATGTACCATTCTATTTTAATTTTTAGCCCTTTTGGAGCGGTAGTAATTGTAGTTGTGGTCACACTAATCCTTTTATTCTTATCGGCTATATATATATATATATATATATATAATTTGATGGTGGCCGGAGTCGGAGAAGCAAGATCCGATCACGGCGGAGAACGACAAGTATTTGGTGGTGCACATTTTTCTAGTATTAATTTTTTTTAAAAATCACTTAAAATTCAACATGTGTAGCTGTAAGCTTGGCTACAGCGAAGCGCGAAGGAAAGGGCCTTCGCCACTTGAGCCGTATGCGGGGGAACTCGCACATGCGGTTCTTAGGGGGGGAGAGCTAGTAGGAGCCATCCCATCCTAATAGCGTATATTTGGAGCTCAATATGAAATCCTATTTTCTTACAAGACCCGTTCGAATAAGGGAAAACTCCAAAAATAATGAAACAAGCACATGCATTATTTTCAAGAAAAACTATAAATAATGTAATAATACTCCAATTTGTTTGTCGTCTTTTATTCTTGTTTTTTTGTGTGATCACAAAAATAATATGTGATGTTTGTGCTAAAGTATATAATAAAATGATGATACTTAAAACAACCAAAATATGATGTTGTGTTTTGTTTTTGAGTTTCCAAAAATTAAGCTTACAAAATATATAAGACTATTCATATGTGAATCAAATTAAATAAAAGTGAACCTTGGCGTGATCAATATAAGAGTTGAGAAAAATAAGTCATAGATATTTCATATTTGTGTGAGAAAGCTATAACTAATTTCATTAAAAAATAAAATATACATTTTAAAATTAAATTGTTATATTAAATATATAAATATGTAATTTTTTTTGTAACTGATTAAAAAAAATGTAAGTCATATAAATCGTGTCTCTTGATATGTTTTTTCCCTTAAGTACTAAAAGATTTATCGAAGACATTATTTCTACTTCTCAAATTAAGAATAAGGTGTGTGTATATTCTACACTCCTCAAAAACTTACTTATAAATTACATTAATTATGTTATTGTTATTATTACTGTCTAAATACGTACATATAATATAGTAATTATATTTAGTGGCTTTCAGCCTTTCAACTCACTAAATACGTACATATAATATAGTAATTATTTTAGGGTTTATTTTAATTAATTACAATATGCATGGGCCAGCAGTACTTCAAATCGTTTGGATAAGATTACCTCACATGATTTTAGTTACTATGAGTGCACCGATAAATTAAAGCTCAATTTATTATGAGCTGTCTCTACGAATTATTAATTAAAATCCCATCAATATGCAATAAATAATTAAATAATGTTTATTGCCTATCAACATGTAATGAAAGTCGATATCAGTAGGGGTCCTCTTGTTTAACTTAATCAACCTAACATAGATATAATGTTAGGCAATCACACATCATAATTTATAATATTTAAATTCTGAATTCGTTTCAAAATACGATATCTTTTCTCTTTTAAAACTGAGAAAGAAGAAAGAAGGGCCGAGTCTTGTAGATTTGCTGCTTCAGATTCATCGAGTTGGGTGTTGTTTCCTTCTCCTAGTTTTGTGCGTCTTTTTTGGCGATCTCAATATATTTCAGATTCTTCTTTCATCTAAAGATGAAGTAAATATCATTAATATAACTCACTTGTCTTGGTTCTTATTTAACGAATCAACCTAACATAAATATAATGTTAGACAATCACACGTCACAATTTTAAACTATTTAAATTCTGAATTCGTTTTTAACAGCTAAAAGCAACAAGTAACATTACGTACACGACTATATACCTTTCTTTATTCACCATACATGAGAAATTCAAAATTGATAATCTCATTCCATTCTTTGCTTTTTACCAAAATCACACTTTATCCTTTTTTAGATTAAAAAAAAAAGTATCACTAAGATAACAATAAAAAGGAATTATGGAAATTAATGGATATAATGGCCCGCACCTTTTTCCCCATAAATTAATAAACTTTTAAAATGCATTACTAAAAATGACATTCTATCTTTATGTCTCAAAAGATTATCCTAATAATGCTTTTCAATAATGCAAATCAACATCTTTCTTATCCCAAATAAGATCATAATAAATACAACCCCACTTTTTATTTCCTTTTTAGCATTTAATTATTTTTCTATTTATAAAAAAAAAATCAACAAATCCTTTACCAATTTTTTTCAAAAAGGCAAATTTATATTATCCACATATTGGCTCCACCATTACAAAAGCTATTAATCATACGATTCATCATTTCCACCACATATTTGAAGATCTAATTAGTCAATTATTATCCTCCTTTTTTTTGTAGTAAAAATTTCTTTTTAGACATCCTTCTATGGGTCTCACTTAACTTTTTAATCCTGTTGTGATAAATTCATTATTTATTTTTGAGTTAAAGAGTTAAAAATATATTTAAAGTATTTTAATTTTTTGAGTCTCGTATATGAGTTATTACCAAATGTCTATTGAAATACACTAATACTATATATGATTGTTCACTTTTCATCTATGAAATTCAAATAACTGATAATTTAATTATATTTCAATAAACATTTGGTGATAGTACGGATAGAATTTCACAAATCTAATAGCACTCAAACTCCCATATATTTTAGGTGTGTTTTTTAATTCTCTCTTTTTTTTTTCTATCCGATTTATATATATTTTATATTATATATATATGAACGGACTATTTTTAAAATGAAGTAGTTGAATGAGCATTATTTAGTTATTTTGGTTTTTCATTTAATATTGGTATTCGTATTAAAGTTCGATTATATCGAAATTTGTACCACATAGGATCCCATTAGAAGAAAAGGACTCCCTATCTCATGTCCAAATCTCGAAAGCAAGATCTCTAATTAATATTTGTTATTTAGGTTAAGTCTTCATTTTTATAAAGGGCAAGGGTGAAAAGACACGTGGAAGAGGCTGAGTTAATTCCTGACCGTCTGATCTAACCAGACCATAAAGATTAGGTGGGGAAGGTTTAAAGTGGGACCCATGTTACACGTGGGCCAATAGGCAGAAGTAGACAAAAAGGGGAACACAAGCACATGATTACTGATGTACCCCCACAAGCACTGGATCATAAAGTTTTTTCATAAATTGCACATTTCTTCCTTCTAATTTTCTAATATTACACATTTCTTCCTTTTCTTTAAATAAAATAAATTGTATGAACATATCACCACATTTAAATAAACGATCAAATTTCTCTAAAATAACGTCGTTCATTTTAATATTCTTCTAAATGTTAAACAAAATGCTATCAGGAGAACTTAATTGTTATAATAAAATGTTACAAAATGATTGTTATAAAAAAATCTGACACAAAATTTAAGAATATAACATAAAATAAAAGGAGATTTTTATTTTAAAGAAATAACTATATTTAAGTTACATTAAGGTTTGACAAAAAATTAATAGAAGGAGAAGAAAAATGAATTAAGAAAGAGTATAATTGTCTTTAAATATTCCAATTATTTAATTGGTAATTCAAAATTAAGTTATCGTTTGATCATACATTAAAAAAAGTAGATTATAAAAATTTATCTTTAAATATTTATTTTACCACAAAATTTGATATTTAAATATTTTCAATTTCAAATTCAAATATAACTTCAGATTTCGAAAATCACAACTTAAAAAAAATTCAAAGTTCCAAATTTCAACTTTAAAATCTATAATCAAACATGAGCTTACATTTTAAAAGTAGATTACAAAAAAATATCTTTAAATATTTATTTGACCATAAAATTTGATCTTTAAATATTTTCAAAAATATCAAATTTCAGAAATCACAAATTAAAAAATTCAAAATTTTAAATTTCAAATTTAACGTCAAAATCTATAGTCTAATAGGAGCTAAACCAAGAGAGGTAGGTCTGATTTACAAGCCAGTTGGGACTATATTATGCAATATTGTCAAACTAGAAGGATGTATCTGCAATATGATTTGATTTAAGATCTAAATAATCCCAAAACTAATTAACTATTTCCCATAAATTAAAAATATTTAATTAGACCATTTTTCAACAATTCATGTTCACTCCATTTAACTACCTTCTTCAAAGCAAAGTAGTGATTCTTCTGTACTCAGACACGTTTTCTTTCACATTTATTTCTCACTTTTTCTCAAAGAAATCATCTCAATTTTGCTTCTTCTTCAACCCCTTTTCAAGATTCTGTCAATTTCTTCCTTTAAAAACTGTAATTTTCTTCATCTTTTCTCTGTAAAACTTCATTTTTGGTCCATTTTTGATGATTTTTATGTATGGAATAGTGTAAAGATTTCATTTTTAATGATGTTTATGTATGAAATAGTAAAAAAAATTCATTTTTAAGTGATGGGGTGTTGATTTTTTTTTTTGGGACAGAATTTCAAGATTTGGGAAATGCAGATGATATATATGAAGGTGGTTTAAAAAGGATCAGTTTTTTTTGAAATGGCTGGTGATATTGAAGAACCCTTTAGGCATAGTTTTCAGGTAATTTTTTTTTTTTTTTTTTAGAAAATAAATTCCCTTTGGATCTTACTCTTTGTTTACTGTGATATATTCATTTGTATTTCTTTGGTTAAATTTTTGTTTTCAAATGTGTTATACTGATGGATTTGGTAGGAGGATATGTGTTCTTGTGGTTTTAGTTGATTGGGAATGAAAAAGGTGGAATCTTTATTTGATTGGTAATTCAGGAGATTGTATTTCAGTATTAATTTGTCTGTTTTAGGTGTTGAATATGATTAATTATGAATAAAGAAGATGCATATAATCAGTTTTTGTGAGTTAAATTTGGACCCTTTTCTAAGCGGTTTGAAGCGGTTACTGGATTTCTAGTTGTTGTTTTTTATTGACTTGAAAACTCATGGTTGCTATGTTGCTTGTACTCTTCAAAAGTGTCAATAGTGTTGTGTCGGATTTTCCAAAAATAGTGTATTTTTGGAAAGTCAGACATGGATGCCGGATCGAAAGTGAAGAGTCTTGTGCAACTTACCATGCTTGTCACATCTCCCTTTATTACTTGTTTCCTACTTCAATGAGGAATGGAATGAACTTTGTTGCCTGCTTTTTCGGGTGTGATTGTAAGATCTTGCTTTCAGGTCGAAATTGTATATGTTGCTTACTTGTATAATAGTGCTGAGAGAGTGATTGGGAAGCATTCTCCCTGCCCTCCTCGGGTTAGTTATGGATCCATAACACTTCTATGAGATCGTATTAAATGCTGGAATGCATGCTTATTCATTGATTGAAGTTTGGTACAATGAAATTTTAGTGCAAATGATTTTTTGAGAGTTTCGACGTCTCATATAATTGGTCGTATAAGCATGTTAGGATATACTACTTGAGACATTACTCATATTCGGTTTTGCATCCTGATCTTAATTTACTCACCAAAATTGACAGGCAGATTCGTGGCAATCGGGTTCCATCTCATTCGGTAGATTTGAGAATGAAAGTTTATGTTGGGAGAGGAGGTCTTCTTTTACACATAACAGGTATCTTGAAGAGGTTGAGAAATACTCCAAGCCAGGTTCTGTAACTGAGAAGAAAGCATATTTTGAGGCACGTCTTAGAAAGAAGGCACTTCTTCGCCAGAGCTCATCAGAGTTGCAGAATGGGACCGAATCTCAAGCTAGTGAAAATGATGGCCATGAGAATACAAGTTATGAAGGGGACTTCGAGCATGTTAATGAGATTGGCCATTCGGCACGCTTTGTTGAAAATCATGATAGATCAGCCAATTTACTGGTGAATGCAAAGTATAGTGAAAATGATGTCACTGAAAATGAAGGCTATGTGGGGGACTTTGAGCATGTTAACGAAGACGGCCATTCTGCACACTTTGATGAAAATATTGATAGATCAATCCATTTATTGAAGAATGGAAAGTATCAAGCTGAGAACACAGGTTATGATGGTGACTTTGAGCGAGTGAATGAGGTTGGTCATCCTACACGCTTTGAAGAAAGTCTTGATGGATCTCACAACGGAGACATCGAGGTCACAGAATGTGGTGGAGTAGATAGTATAATTCTCCATTCTGGACCCCAGACTGAACTAGCTACCGATAGTTCCGATGTTCTTCAAAGTGTTCCTGAACATATGGATGCTGAAGCAAATTTTCATCTCAATGCTGGAAATTCAGCTTTTGATGATGATCCTAAAACTGAGATTGAAGTAAAAGTGAAACTAGAGGGCCAAGATAGCAGTATGGAGTTCTCATCAAACTCCGTTGATCTATCCTCTAATGCTCACACCACTGAGAAAGATGGTAGTGTTAGTTCAGAACCTCAACGAAGTTCATCTTCAAAGGTAGACCTCTTTTAGCCTTTGTGACTATTAATCTTCAGTTATTACATCAGTTTCCCATCTTGCTTGCTGACTGTAGTAAGCTATTATAAATATTAGCATTTGTAGTCTTATTCGAGAGCAGAAAATTTTTGCCCCTTTATGTAGTTTGTCTTGTGCTCAAAATGCAGGTGAGGACTGTATCTCAATCTAGAGACACAAAATCTAGGATGTTGTCCCAAGTTAGTGTTGCTAGTGGCAAGGGGACAATCTCAAAACAAGCATATAAAGACATGCCAAGTAAACCAAATAGAAGGCATAGTGATGTTTCCTTGACACGAAAAGGAGAAAAGCCCAGATTGGACGCTCCTGGCGCTCTTTTGCGTTCAACAGCGAGAATGCCAAAATCAGAGGTTTGTATCAGATTAAGGCTTAGTGTTATCTTCAAATTTCAAGGCAGATGAGTAAACTTGCTATTTTAACGCTGTGGAACTATTGCTCAACTTTTTTTTTAGTCAGATTATTCTTCAGTAATTCTGAATTGATTATCGAATTTATGGTAACTGATACCTTGCCTTATACAGGTTTGTTCAGGTTCAAAAGCTAATGTACTCAATCAACAGAAAAGGTATGCTTCTTAATCATGTCTTCCAAATGGAAAGTTTAGGATATTTTGGTCGCACTGATTCATCCTAATTTTTCCAAACTTGTTTATTATTGAATGATGTAGCACTGAACAACAGCCTAAAGCAAGAAAGGCTGCCGCTTCTCATCCTTCCTGTACAGAGAAAGTTAGCCATAGAGTACATCAAAGTGTAAACAGGTATATATGGTGGGAAAATTGTGATCTTTAACTCCATATTGTGTTCATAAACATTTTTCTTATACATATTATTGTTGTACAGGGATAAGCAGAGTGTAAGTTCATGTCAACCAGGCATGAAACAGAATGGATCTGGTTTCCTTTTCAAAAGTGAAGAGCGCGCGAAGAAAAGGAAAGAGGTAAGGACTGGTTTCTTGTGTCAATTCGATGTAAGTTTAAAATTCATATATAACCTAAATGAAGTTTTTGATATTGATTCAGTTCCTTATGAAGTTAGAGGAGAAAATGCATGCAGTTGAGGCAGAAAAACATCAGCTCCAAGCAAGAACTCAGGTAATAAACTCGGGCAATGATTCTTGTGACTGTTGGAAACAGGTTTGGATTGATATAGAGAATCATTAGGTGGATTTCTGTCGATGCTAGCTTTAAAATGTCATTGGGATAAATTCTGTTAGATTTTCTTCCATCTGTTTAGACTTGTAATATATATCATTTGCAGCTATGAGTTAGATGAAGTTTTTTGTTGATCAGTAACCATGATTAATGACATTTTGATTTGCTTTGTGATATCTATAGGTAAAGAAAGAAGCAGAGTTAAAACAGCTACGGAGAAATCTCAATTTCAAAGCAACTCCCATGCCTGCTTTCTACCATGAACCTGGTCGTCGGTCAGACAGAAACAAGGTATTAACAAGTCACAGATAATGAGAATGTTCGGAGTCCCAATACTCAGCTTTCTGTTTCTCAACTGTATTCTTCTCTTGTTTTCTATTTTCCTATGTTGAAACTAGGATGCTTCAAAACCACACTCTTCAGCATACCATTCTCATTTGAAAGTAATACTTGAGAAAATATGTTTACAAGCTGTTATACTGGTTATAGTATAAGCCCTTGATCAAGGTTCAAGGGAAACATTGACACTAAAGGACGGAATAGAGAATCCTGTACCTTGGTCTTCTGATTATGATTACCTTTAGGACCCGTGATAAGCAGCATACTTTCTTGCTTCTCTTAGAAAGGTTTTTTGGTGGAGCCAGCCGTTAATTTCTGGAATGTCATGGTTGGAAACTTTTCACTGTCTAACATTCTCTCAAGACCGAAAGCTAAATGTGTTATGGATATTATCCTTTCACATGGATGCAAGTAATATGAGAAAAATGTCTTAACTAATTATCTGTCAGTCTCTTTGCTTATGAGTGTCTGCACTTGTTCATTCGTTAGTCTTCCTCCTTATCCTCCTAATAAGTGATTATTTTTCCCTCCCGCTTCGATAGAACAAATCATATAACTTACTTTGTTGATTAATTTTTCAGGAGTTAGCAAGTAAAACTAAATCAAGTAAATCACAAAGCAGACCTTCGACTTCAGGGGCTAGAGCTACTAGTGCAACAGAGAACACTGTTCCTTGTTCCACTAGTGAACATCTAAATGTGGCTGATTCACCACAGGTTTCAGAAGTAACCAATCATCCTTCAGCAGAGTTTTCTGACAGCAGCGTCCCATCTTCAGCTCCAACAAACAAAACGTCCTGGCAGATGCGATCAAATAGAACAGTAGCTCCAAAGAGAGAGCAAGAGAAAAGGCAGGTCCTGAATTCTCCAAGACCGAGAACAGCAGATACAAACAAGGGAAACAAGGGCTTCAAAGCTGAAGAGAAAACAAAGGTGGTTGCGCGAAGATCAATAGGAAACAATGCAATGAGAAAAGATATTAGAAGTATTGATTTGAGCCGTAGTACAAGAGTGGGTCGTTTAGCTGTTGGTGTTGCTTCCTAGACGCATCAGCTTCTACGTCATTTAAGACTCGTCATGTCAGCAAGATGGATCAAGTATGAAGGTAACATGATGAGCTTGTTAAGTCAGATTGTACTGTGTGAATTCTCTCATATTTCTCAACATAGCAAAGGCGATGGATCTCGTATCCGAGACGATATACTTAGTGTGTAGGTTAGCATTTCTGCTAGATATGCTGCATGTAATTATGCCTAGTTGGGATAGTTAATAATTATGAACCTCTTTAAGTCAAGTTCTTGAAATACCATAAATGCTGTGCTATTAAAGCTATACTCACTTTGAGTAAAATGTTAAGTTGCAGTACTTGGCAGTGTTTCTACCAATGTTTTAGTACTGAAATCTCTCTTTGATCAAATGTTTCAAAGATTGGTATAGCATTATTATCTAGATAGCAGGTTTTAAGACAAAAGCCAGAAGAATATTAGAAGTTATGCAACTTGGTAAGATTTGTACATCTGTGAAGAATAGTTCCGGTGCACTAAGCTTTCACTAAACATGGATTTGATAAGGGCCAGACCATAAGGGTCTCTAGTGCACTAAGTTTCCGCTAAACGTTGGATACATAATCTTATTCTGCACTTCTGCAAGAGGAATAGTATAAGTCGGGGATATTTTTAAGTTTGACCTATGAAGGGATATCTTTCTAATCTGATTTCTAATATACGTGCATGATCCTTTTTCTTGGGATAGAGATGTTGATATAGTTGGATGATGAGCGACAACCTCATTCAGATTTGTTACGTAATATCATGTTGAATTGAGTGAACATCTCATTTAAACGTGTTCAACATGCTATCGAAATAACGTATCTATTTATTCATTGATCGTGTATATCATTGTCCCCCCCCCCCCCCAACCCTTGGGAAAAAGGAAAAGGCTAACCCACCATTGTTGGTAGTTGATTGGTATCTCTCATAGAGACTAGTCACTATAGCACAGCCGGTCATTTATTTTAATTAAATACATGTAATTAATACTATACTATTAACTTATACTATTGCTTAATGACTAAAAAGTCACCATCAAAAATAAATAATCAAATCAATTCATGCCATAATTTGAGATTAATTAACATCATATATTTGCTAATCTATCAAGTCTTTAATTAATTGCAAACCATAGAGGAAAAACGAATATTATATGAGATTGTGACATTTTAACATCTCAAGCTACTAGACAAAATATCACTCTCTTTTGATGGACAAATAAATCTCTCACAGCCTGTTATTAATTTGTGTTTTATTTCTTCAAAGAATTAATTTCCACCTCTCAGTACTGCCCAAAACATGCTTTAAAATAGACAGAAAATTGTGGTATTTTTTTTCTTTTATTTTGTTTCAAGGTCGTCATCATCATCATATATATATATATATATATATATATATATACCTTAAAATGTTCTACTTGATTCTATCGAAAATGAGCTTTCTGTCTTGTCAATGTAAGGATAACATTTGCATACACACCATCTTCTATAGATCTCACTTATGAAATTACACTAAATATGCTCGATTGTTGGTGTATATGTTAAAGAAGTTACTGCCTTGTGACTAGGAGGTCACAGATTCAAGCCTTGAAAACAGCCTCTGACATAAATGCAATATAAGACAGCATACAATAGGCCCTTCTCCGAACTTTGCGCATAGCAAAAGCTTTAATGCACCAGACTATTTTTTGTTTTATTTTTTAATTTTATGTCATAGAAGGTTACTTGTTTTATTTTTAGTAACTAAACAAAACACAAAATAAACCAAAGAAAAAAAGAGAGGAAGAAAACAACAGAAAAAGGTGGTGTCATTGGAGAAATTAAAAGGCATAGGGAAGTGATGCAAGTAGCATGAATTTTTGGGGAAAGTTGGATGTCATGATAGGAAAGGAGAAGGTACTAGTCAAAAGAGAGATCAAAATTAGGTGGTGGTTATGATCTTGTAGAAGCCTAAACTCGCTCTACGATAGAATAGATAAAATTTCTTCATTATTAATTAAAATTTTCATATTTAAACTTGAAAATAAATTCTTTTTTTGGATAAAAGATTTATTCGAAATTAATCGAATCAATATATTACAAATATTAGATAAATACTAGCTAGTTATAACCGAGAGAGAAGAAGCCTTATATTGACCTCATTACTAGAAGGGTCCAAATGTCCATTTTTGTATGTGTGTGCAAATAACCATAATATTCCTTCTTATAATACAAAATCAACAAGTTATTATTAGAAAAAATACAATAAATGAAGAACGATATAAAAGAATCTAAATGCCAAACGTAAAAGCCAAGACTCTCGAAAACATAATTTTTTTGCCTCTCTAGTAATCATTTTAAAATTTGATTAATTCGAATTTATGCAGAAAAAAAACACTTCTTACTAAAAGTAATTATATTTTCGAAACTCCCCGTTCTTACCAAAGACAATTAAATTTTAAAAATTCAAACTCAAAAATCTTTAATGAAGGATTAAAAAATTATTTATCACCACGTAAACTTTGCTTGATTTGAAAATGCATAACATATAAACAAACACTTATATTTAACCTTAGCTAATGTAAATACTTTTATTTTAGGAGTGTATATCTCTCATCTAAATATTTAACTTGAAACTTGTTCCTATTGTATCTCATGAATATCCAATACTAAAATGACATATAAATTTTAAAGGGAAAAGGCTCAAATATGCCATCGAACTTTCAGAAAAGGCTCATTTATGTCATCTGTTAAAAGTTTGGCTCATCTATGCCATTACCGTTTAAGAAAAGGCTCATTCATGCTATTATTTTTTAATGGTGGTTTTGCAAAACCATTTTGTACACGTGGCCAATTATAATTCGGCCACGTCATTATTTTTTTTATAATAAAAAATCAAAATTCTGAACAAACATTTTAACGGTGGTTTTGCAAAACCATTTTTTACACATGGCCAATTATAATTCGTCCACGTCATTATTATTTTTATAATAAAAAATCAAATTTCTGAACAAACATTTTGGTTTTTTTAGAATTTTAATTTTTTATTATAAAAAAAATAATGACGTGGCCGAATTATAATTGGCCAGGTGTAAAAAATAGTTTTGCAAAACCACCGTTAAAAAATAATGGCATGAATGAGCCTTTTCTTAAACGATAATGGCATAGATGAGCCAAACTTTTAACGGATGACATAAATGAGCCTTTTCTGAAAGTTCGATGGCATATTTAAGCCTTTTCCCAATTTTAAAAGAGTGTTGATGATTATTTTATAAGTTTGAATGTTCAACTAACACAGTAAAAACGTGTTTGAATGGATACTCAAAATTAAAATTGTTCAAATTGTCACGTTGAGATCAAATTTTAGTGTTGTTTATGTATTATGCCACTTGAAAACAAAATTATACCACTTATTCATCACAAAAAACAAAAAAGGAGAGAAAGAAGAAGAAAAATTTCATAAAAATAAAGAAACAGAGGAGTTCACATAAACTCAAATTCTTCAAGTCAAAACACAAAATAAACCAAAGAAAAAAGAGGGGAAGAAAACAACAAAAAAGGTGGTGTCATTGAAGAAATTAAAAGGCAAAAAGGAAGTGATGCAAGTTGCATGAATTTTTGGGGAAAGTTGGTTGTCATGATAGGGAAGGAGAAGGCACTTCTTCAAAAGAGAGATCAAAATTAGGTGGTGGTTATGATCTTGTAGAAGCCTAAGCTCGTTCTGTGATAGAATGGATGAAATTCCTTCATTATTAATTAAAATTTTTAAATTTAAACCTGAAAATAAGTTTTTTTTTATAAAAGATTTATCTAAAATTAATCGAATCAATATATTATAAATATTAAATAATACTAGCTAGTTATAACCAAGAGATTGAAGAAGCCTTATATTGACCTCAAAACTAGAAGGGTCCAAATGTCCATTTTTGTATGGGCCCGTTTGGCCATGCGATATGGTAACATGATATGAAATTGAAGTTTTGTTTGGACATGCGATATGAAATTTTTGTATTGTATATTTTCTCATAAACATAAAAATTCATAAGTTGTAAAACTATTAAAATAGCCCTAATTATTTATTCAATCTTATCAAATGAACAAAAATTTATAAAATCGTATAATAAATTATTACAAAGTTATTTGTTCTCCACTTAAGTAATTGTTTCATCTAACTTAATTTAATACAAAAAAATGAACATAAATTGCAGTGTACTAGTCTTTAATATAATCCTCCTACATAGTACGGACAATTTCCTCACATTGAACTTACATTTCTCGATCATGTGACCGAGAAGACAAACAAACATTTTTACTTTGAGCCATTTGTTGGTCAATATCATCCGCAACTATATTTTCATGCTCATAGACCATAAATATTTCATCACTTTAACAATCGGTTGGTGTGAGTTAAAGTGACTATATGTTGGTGAGAATAATAAATTTTAAAAAGTAATGATGTGATTATAAATTTTATTTACATATAAAATAAATGGTTAGTAGATATAAATGTGGGGTTATTTTAACAAAATATAAACTCGTGGATCAATTTTTGTATTAAAATATCTCAAATCATGATATGGAATTACCATATAATTCTATATCATGGTTTTTGGAGAATATGGAATCACATCTCATGATATCGAATCATGAGATGGAATCAGCGTAAAATCGCATGTCCAAACGCCGATTCCATCTCATGATACCATATCATGATATGATATCGCATAACCAAACGCCTACTATGTATATGTAAATACAATAAATGAAGAACGATATAGAAGAATCTAATTGCCAAACGTAAAAGCCAAGACTCTAGAAAACTTAATTTTTTGCCTTTCCTATTACTTATTTTAAGATTTGATTAATTCGAATCCACACGGAAAAAAAACACTTTACTAAAAATAATTATATTTTCAAACCTAAAAACCTTAATGAAGGATAAAAAAAAGTTATTTATCAACACATAAATTTTGCTTGATTTAAAAAAGGCATAGTACATAAATATACACATAATTAAATTTTAGTTGATACGTAAACACTCCTTACTTTAAGAATGTACATCTAAACACATCAACTCAATAATCTCAAATGACCAAGGGCGGACCCACATTGGACATTTCGGGTGCTCGAGCACCCATTAATTTCATATCGAACTATATATATTTATATAAAAAATTGAAAGAAAGGTATACAATTTAACATAAGGTTGTTTATTGCATCTGCGTCTTGGGTTCGATTCCCTCTCTAAGCAATTTTTTAAAAATATTTTGAAGACCAACTCTTCTATTCTGACTTATTTATTTCGTTTAGGCCTTTTATTTTCACTCCTTGTGTTGATTGTTCTTTTTACTTTTTATTTGATTGTCTATTTTATGACAAGTCATAAATTTGCTTACTTATATTTTGTGACGATAGTCAAGGGAGCACCCACAATCTTAAAATCCTGGATCCGCCACTGCAAATGACAGCTAAACACTTCAATTCGTTTTTATTGCACCTCGTAAACACCTAACTCTAACCCAACACGTAAATTTTGAAGGTGTCTTTCATAATCATTTTGTAAGTTTGAATGTTCTTAACTCATTTACTAACACAGTGAAAATGAATCAAGTATCTAGAACTACTTAATTCGATTGTCAGCTGAGATCAAATTTGAGTTGTTGTTATTTGAAGAAGAAGAAAAGTTTCACTTTTTGTGCACATAAAAATCAAGAAACAGAGGAACTCCTCTGTTTCACATAAACTCAAACACACATAAAAATTGGAACTGATGATCATTAATTAGACATTAAAATCAACATGTTTTCCACTACTAATTACATCAAAATTCACTTGCACATAGATAATAATTAATAAAAAAATCAAAATTAAACAAAAAATATTACTACTACTAATAAACTAATCATCTTCTTCCATGTGGTTCTTGATGATGAAGATTGATCAAGATCAGAATGAGGAGGTTTTCTATAATAAAATGGAAACCAAGGGACAATTGGTTCTGGTGGTGGTGGTGCTTCACCATTACCATAATCATCAGGTGGAGAATTCACATAAGGGATATTATTGTAACCAGATGGTGGTGGTTGATAGGTGGTTGATGATGGATTTGGGACATATCCACCTTGTGGGGTTGGTGGGGTTGTGGTGGTTGCCGGAGGAGGGTTGTTTCCGGTGGGGCCGGTCGGAGGAGGATAACAAGGGTAAGCACATTCTTGGGCTGTGATTCTTGCCGGAAAGTTGAGGAGGAGTGTTACAAGTGGAAGAAGATTTAGTAGTATGAATTTAGAAACCATGTTTTGTGTTTTTTTGTAGAAAGAAACGGAAGGGCAAATGAAAAAAAGGTATTATGATAATGAAGTAGAGGTTTGAGTTAATGGGAGTGGGGGTGGGGGTGGAGGTGGGGGGGTCAAGATTGTAGACAAAATGAAAGGAAAAAGGAAGGGGGTGGGGGTGGGGGTGGGGTGTCAAGATTGTAGACAAAAAATGAATGGAAAAAGGAGGAGGGATGGAAAAAAGGGTATTAAGGTCTAAGGATATGAAGTAGAGGTTTGAGTTAGTGGGTGTGGGGTGGGGGGTTTAAAATTGTAGAAAGAAATAGATGGTAAAGGAAAGGGGGAAGTGAAAAAAAAGAGTATTAAGAAATTGAAGTAGAAGTTTGAGTAAATGGGGTGCAGAGGTAGCTCTTCGACAAAATCAAGTCTTTTTGCAACTTAGAAGAGTTAAGGGATCGATTCGAGATTGAAAATCTTGAATTAGCAAAGTTTAAAGAACAAAAAGATTACTTGACCGAATGAATTAGCTCCTGATTGAATCGGAAGGGTGGGCTGGGAGGGGGGGGTTTCAAGATTGTAGGAAAAAAATGAAAGGAAAAAGGAAGGAGGGGGGGGGGGGGGGATGAAAAGGAAAAAGGGCTATTAAGGAATGAAGTAGAAATTGAGTTAATGGATTTTTGAGGGGTTTGCTTATGATGAAAGAAAGAGGCAAAAAAAGATGCAAAAGTATGGAACAAAAGCAAAGAGGTTTTAGGCCACTTTGTATAGTTTGTCTTTTGATAATTTAGGTGGGAGAATCAAGAATATTGTCTACCATGCATATTTTTTTTTTGTTATTTATTTAATATTAGGTGGCTCAAGTAATTTTAAAATAAGAATTTGTTAAGATAGTATCTTTTTTGGTGAATATATAGTTTATAATAAGATAAAAAAAATTGATGATAAGATTAGGTGATAGGAATGTTTTCATCACTCTCTAAGGGAAACTTCATAGCCTAGTGGTTAAAATATGACTACTACTCTCTAGAGCTCTCAAAACATATTAAAATTCATAAATAAGTCCTTTTTCGATTCCTAAAATTAAAAATAAGCTATTGTCGTGAAGGTTGAAATTTTATAATGAAATTTTAATTTTTATAATAATAACTATTTTTTAATTATATGAGTGAAACATGGCGTTATCGTGCATTGAAAAATTATACTTGTTCGGTTGTTCAGAAAATTTTACCTAACGCCTAAAATTTGATATTATTGAATCGATAAAAAGTCTTACTTGATAATAAATCTTATTTGTGTTATTCAATTATTAACATTTTTTGTTGAAAAGACAAAACTTTTGATATCGTTTTTATTCTAAATATCCACTAATTTTGCCAAATAACCAAATTTTACTCTATGTTACTCAATTATTCACATTTTTTTTTACCAAGCACGACACTATATTCAATCCACCTATATTGCTATTGCTCCATTATATTATTATATATATCAAATTAATGGTACTTTTTGACTCACCTTTTTATCATAAATAAACCATTACAAAATTGCCAACCCATTTTGTAAATAGCAGAAAACAACAAGCTAGGAAAGTAGGGAGGGGACACAACTCAAGTTGGAAATTTCTCAAAAATGGGAATTCTTTTTCAACCATAGTATATTCTACTTCACATTACAAATAATAATAATTCAAATTGAGAATTCAAGGTTACTACTCGAGATTTGAAATAATTTTCTTGGATCTTGTTTAAGTTTTGCCTTTCAATATCACCAAACAATTGTCAAATCAATCCCTAAGGGTCGTTTGGTGTGAAGCATAAAAATAAATAATGATGGGATAAAATTTTTGTATCTTGTTTGGTTGTCATATTTGAAATTACTTAT
>JAJOOO010023039.1:0-24243 GCA_029582685.1 Solanum piurae | reverse complement strand
CATTTTTATATAACGACTATCAAGTTAAATATTTGCTATTGATAATATTCTTCCATATTCTCTGTGGGATCGACCCCGACTCATAGTTGGGTAAATATATTGCATACGATCATTTATATTTCTTTTCAAGAAGTATATTTGAACGCTATCACCTGACTGTGAGAGTGGCAGAGTGTGAGAAGGGCCAGGGAGACACTGATGTTGTGAAGGCCTTGAAAGTTGACATTACGGGGTTGAGGAAGGATGTGGACTAGCTGAAGTCCACTAATTTCACTTCACTATTTGGGACTGTGGAGATTCCTAACACATCGAGTGCAGATATTCCAGCTTATTCTGAGGTGCCTAGGACTACCACCGGATAAGAGGTTTGTAACACACCAAAGTTGTAAACTAAACTATAGCCAAGAACTAGGGTCCTAGAGTGTGATGTTGAGAATTTGAATTGTAGTTTCGACCTTATGTGCTTACAATGAGAGGTTTAGTGGTTGAAAATCTAGGTATGCATTATACCTAGTAGCCTAGATGGACTTGAAGAGGTTGGTGGATAAAGGGAAGGGAAACCACCAAGGCAAAAGGGCAAGCCTAAGCCAAAGGGCCAAGGCTGCCCAACCTTGGCAGCCACTGCCTAAGAGTTTATGACCACCTTCACGACCAGTGGTATTGACCATGTTCAGTGAAGGGGTCCATGAATACTCCTTAGACACTTGGGAGTCAAGGACAAGAGTCCTAAACACATGCCCCAAGTCCACGAGACACTTTACGAGCCGCTGGCTTAACCACGGCCCGTCAAAGTGCCCGTGAAGGTGCCTTGGAGTTTGAGTGTTTTAGGGCCATGTCAAGTTATGGGAGCTACTGGAAAGTGGACCACGGGCACCACCACGGATCATGGTGCTCTTAACGAACCGTCCAAGTGGTCGTGGTGCCTGGGACAGGGCTGCTAAGTGAGGGGTTTTTAAGTAAAACCCCATTCGACTTATATTAAGTGGGGGTCATTTTGTAAGGGTTTTATATACCTATATATATATATATATATATATATATATATATAAAATTTAAGTCATAAACCACCCTAATTAAGTCATTCTAAATAAAAACCCCAAATCACTCCTCGGTCAAATATTTCTCTCTAGAAAGAATCCAAAGCTTAAAGAAGAAGAAGAGAAGGGAAGAGGACAGCATACTAGGTCGAATTTCGCCCATTGATCCAAGCTTGATTAAAGTATGTGAAGATTATTCATCCATGGGTTCTTCCACCCATGGATACCCCATAGTTTTTCTCCTAATTGTGAATTCAAAAACCCAATTCTAGCTTGGGTTGTGATTACATTGTGGGTAGGGCATGGGTATGATTCCAATCTAGTGGATATCACCCAATTATGATTGAATTGTCTTTTTTTAGTGATATTATGATGATTTCATGTGATTTCTGTGGTAAACCCTAATCTAGAATGATGAATGTGATCTTTGTGGGTTTATGCCATTAGAGGCAAGGTTGAAGGTTCATATGGGATCTTTCTAATTCAATATTGTGTGTAGTAATTGATTAAAGTTAGGGTCATGTAATCATGAATTGAACTAGACTCTATTGTATATGATTGATCTTGACTTGTGAAGTTAGAATTGAACCTTTAGGATCAATTAAGATTAGAATCACCTAGTAATGAAGGATGTGATCAAATTACCTTGAAATCTAGGTATAAAGAAAAGAGTAAGGTTATAATGAAGTAAAGCTTGTGATCTTAGGTTGTTGTGTTGGTTGTAGATCTAGGACTTGAATAGATGAAAGTTATAGAATCACTTGAACATGGATGGGTTGTCAAGGACATCCTTCCATGAGAGAAGAGTGTTAAGCAAAGCTTAACAAGTAAACCTTGGAGTGTATGCTTGGCTCCAAGTGGATATTGACAATGATATGGAGTGTCACATAAGATAGGGTCCGGACTCCACGAAGAAGGGAGAGCCACACCTAGGTGATGTGAGGACTATCCAAGTTAAAAGGGGGAACTCTTACGTAGTAAAGTGTGGGTTTTCCCAAAGGTAGGTCTCATGAGATGGGAACCTTTACATAGTTGAGTTAAGGTTCTTAGTAGCAATCTCCATATCCTATGAACTAAGACTTACTTAAGTGGGTATCTCATAGTGTTCTAAAGCATAATTGAACTAAGACTTGCTTAAGAGAGTACCTCATAGTGTTCTAAAGTTAAGAAGAGGAACTAGGTTCCAAACCAAGAAGAGTTAGCATGAGGACCTAAAGGTAGTACTTAGCACGTATAGTATTATGGGGTGCTATACATGCATTGCACAAGTATGACTTAGGGTAACTAAAGATAAGTATTAAGATAGGATTGGACTAGAGTTGCCTTTCCTAGTTATAGTTGACTAAAGGTGAGAGATTCCCTTAGTTATGAGAGTTAAGCTAATAATGAGGCTAAAGTAACGTGGATATGACTAGGATGACTTAAAGGCTATGCTTAGTGTGAAGGGTAGTATGGGATGCCTTTCATTCATTGCACAAGTGTTCTTTGAGGTTACTTAAAAGTATGACATCCTTACGGCATAGAGGAGCTTAAGAGTTGACCATGCACATAAATTATAGTTAAGATGACATGAACACCTAATTCTTGAATATGAGGGTGGACCATGACCAAGAATGACTAAAGAGTGGTACTTAGCTTGGATAGTAGTATGAGATGCTATGCTTGCACTGCACAAGTATACTTGGAGGTGGCCTGTGGAGTAGTCCCCTTGAAATAGGAAAGACCTAAGGCTGAAGGATGTGACGATGTAAGCCTAAGTAGAGGCTATGCCATGAACTTAATGTATATCCTATGCTTATTAACTATGTCTTATGTTGACTATGTTTATATGATGCTTATATTGGAGACTATGCTATGGTTATAATGTTTATGTTATAATTATGTTATTGTCTCTTATGCTTATGTCTTATGTTGACTAACCATTTGAGATGCTCTTATGATGTTTTTTAGCTTTCATACTTAGTACGTTGTACTAACGCATATTGCCTACATTCTAACCAAATGTAGGGTTGGAGGCTTGATTTGCTTTGGAGGTTAGAGTTTCAAGGATTCTAGAAGAAGTGAAGAATTGGTGAGTCCTCATTGCTTGGAGGACGAACCCGTTATGTTCCTTCCTGTCATTTCCTATGTTTTTAGACTTTGTATGGGCTGCGTCCCAATGAATTTTATTCAAGAGTTATTAGATTGTTTTAGACAAAGATGTTAGAAAAGACTTCCGCTTTTATGAAATGTTTTTGATATTATGCTTTAAAGAAAATTTTAAATTCTCCATACTTTTCTATGTTCTTATGATTTGATAATGCTAAGGGTTTGTATGCGACCCCTTCGGGGTCAAGTACATCTTGTTACAAATAAGGGGTGCTCTCGGGTCGTGACAAGGTTAGAGTTGATGATGCTGCTGTTGAGTTCGAGGCTGACACAGATGAGGAGCAGCTATGTGTGACTGATGAGGCTGTCTATGATGATTTGGCAGACCGAGAGGGAGCCATGGTACATATATCTGTATATGCTTCTTTGAGGGACGTTTCCATTGTGGGCTCAAATGGAGCCAAGGATGTTGAGACACCGGGCACTGATGCCCAGTTAGAGGTAGTCCTGATAGCTGAGACACCAGGCAATGATGCCCAGAAACAGGGAGCTGTGGATATGCAGACTTCACCCCAGGCCTAACCTGGCAGGTTGATTCTCTTTGCCTCTTCTCTGTTACTTTTCATACTATTTTTATTTTTTTAGTTGCATTTGAGGACAACAACGTTTTTTGTTGGTGGGGTGAGGTATTTCCATACCTACCTCTTATGGGATGTTTTGTGAATATTGACTTGATTCTAGTTTTGTTTTGAGAATATTGGAGCTCATTGGATTTATATATATATATATATATATATATATCTTGGTTGTTGAATCATGGTTGTTGATAAATTGTGGCCCATTATTTTGATATGAAAATGGTTTTGTGTGTGATTATGGATGTTCTTGTGCAAATTTGAGTGTCGATTGTGGTCATTACCGATGACTCAAATAGTGCTCTTAATTGAACGAAATGAATGTGCGGCTACGATGAAGCAAACTAAGTTACATAGACAATATGTGAACTTTTAGCATCTCCTTGTGACTAGCCGGTTGTCGAATAAGTCTCTTGTGATGAACATTGCACGCTAGCTAGAAATTATGGAGTCTTGTTTGATAATTGTAGCAATGCCTTGTGTGGTGAGGTTGTCTTGAACATTGTGCTGGATGACACCTAGAATTTTCCCCGTTGGTTTGATTAATTGAGTGAGGCAAGAAATTGAAATGATCTGAGGCAAAAAATTTGGAGAGTGAGCCAATTTGACAACAGATCTCTTTATGGCCAACCTTGTGAGATGTGTGAACCTTGCTTGGCACCTTTTGAGCCTATCCTTTTCTTGGAAGAAACTTGAACAACTTTGACCTATTTATCCCATCCCCTATAACCTTCATGAAGTATCGGTTTGTTTGAATAGCCAACTTAGGCCAAAAGCTTAAGTTAGGAGTATGGTGAAAAATAAGGAAAGTCAAGAAGTGTGAAAAACTCCCCCTTTGATGGATTGTATTGAAAAAGATGGAACCCCTCCATGTAAAAAAAAGAGAAAAAGAAGAAAGAAAAGAAAAAGACTGAAAAAAGAGAGTGAAATAAAGTGTGTGAGAATAGTGAAAAATGGGGTATCCGGTGATTCATGTTTAGTTGAATAATGGGGTGGATTATGAACATGTTTGAATGTGAAAGAGAAGGAGAAAAAGTGATTTTCAGACCATATGTCATGAAGGTAGAAGCCACTAAGCCTAAATGACCATACCTTTGCACTCATCCCCATTACAAGCCTTAAAAAGACCTTTGTGAACATTAGTGAGCTGAAACAAATGTTGATTGGCAAATAAGGGGAAGCCTATGGGTGGAGTCATGCATGTGTTCATATTTTTGAGTGTGAGAGTTGTATGTGATTCCGGTACTTTAAATTTTTAAAGAATTTTGTGTGAATGTGGAATCATCTTTTTTGTGAGGTCATTTGAGTACCTTTGTGAGCTTGAACTTGCATTTGAAGCAAGTATTGTGAGCTTGAGTACCATTGATAATGGTGAGTCAGAATTTGAATCTTTGAGTGCACAATTGAGCATTGTATGTATAGTTTGAACTTTTGTGCATTCATGTTGAGTCCTAAGCAGCACTGGTTGTAGACATCCTTTGTTAAACCGATTGATCTTGAGTTTTACTTGAGCACAAGCAAAAGTTTAAGTTGGGGATGTGATGAGTCCGAGATTTTGACTCATTTAGGGCTTTGTTTTGATGGTTTTAGTGTCCTCAAATGCCTAATATATGCTAGAAATTGATGTTAAAGCATTGATTTGAAAGTATGTATGCTAAGGAACAAGACAAGGACAATACCAGACAAAAAAGAGCAAAACAAGCTGAAGAAATGAAGAAAAGCGATCCTGGTGATCGTCAAAACCACTCGACGAACTGTCGAGTGTCTCTTTAGCTTGCCTAACATTCTAGCATGCCAACCCTGGGGAAGAACAACCTTGGCGATAGGAATGGGCAGTCGATGAATCGCCGAATGACTCTGTGTAACACCCCGAATTTGAAAGAGGGAAGCTTGGCAAATTATTAGAAATTACAGGTGTCACCTATGAGGGCCAACCATCCACCGTGGTTGGACCCACACCCCGTAGGTAGGCTTCGTCGATGGGGCACTCTGGAAAACTGCCTAAGGCAGAACCACAACAAGGACCCACGCCCCGTGGATGGGTCCATGGCCCGTGGTTGGGGGAATCGTCGATGGCCAAAAATCTCTGAATCAAACCACGGTTGACTAGGACAGACCGTAGGTCCATCCACGATCCATCAATCGTGGTCTCGTGGGTGGAGTCTAGACAGTTATTTAGGGACTTCAGGGTTTTTTCTAGTTTTAATTAAATTGTAGAGGTGTCATTTTGCCTAAGTCTAAAACACCTATACAAGTATTTTTAACGCCCAAAATCCCCCATTCAAGTCATCCTCAATTCTCAAAAGAAAACCCAAAACCCCTCTCAAATATTCTCTCTCTAGAAGGTGGAAGAAGAAGAAGGAGATTGAAGCTAGGTCAAGATCAAGTCTTCCAATCTTCAAGGTTTTGTGGGAATTGGGACTAAGGTATGATGGATTTTCATCCATGGGATCCTTTCTACCATGGAGTCCCTTGAATTCCCCAATTGTGAAGTCTAAATCCCCAATTCAAGTTAGGGTTTCTTCTAATGTTGTGGGTTATGATAAATGTTGATCCAAATAGTTTGATTATGATTGTTTATGATAGATTTTATATAATTTCATGTATTTAGGATGAAATACATGTACCCATGCCTATCCTTTGGTTTTAGGGTTAAATGGAGATGTTGGGTTGATGCCATGAGAGGGAAACTCTATGGGTTAGATATCTCCTTATAGGATTGATAATGCATGATTAGAATTGATTAAGATTGAAGAATATATGATGAATATGATTTTAATTGCTTGAGAGTAAAGTATAGATGATGATCATGAGATGTATTGCTTTGAGAGTAAAGTTTAGACTACGAATTGTTGAATACTAATGATATGATGTGGAAGAGATACTTCCCCTAACGAATTGCTAAGCATGATTGAATGAATGTGAAAGGTGTACTCATATAAATGATTTTAGGTTGAAAGGATTGCTCACCTAAAACTAATCTAGACTAAAATTCTTAATGAATGATGAGGCTAGAGACGACTACCCTTGACCTCCATATTAAAGGATATGTGTTGATTTCCCATACTCCTTAGAAGTGAACAAGAGGTGATTCCCCATGTTCTTATTATGATGAATAGAGATGGAGGGGAGTACCCATGATCCTTATGAAATGATGTGGAGGTGAGTACCCGTGTCATATGATGTAATTGTGGAGGCGAGTACCCATAGTCTTGAAGTAAGTAAGGCAAGAGGCGAATACCCATTAACCTTTATAAGCTAGGCATAAAGGTGAACACCCATGTATTTAAAAGTAAGTGTGATTGATGTGATTACATTATGAAGTTGATTTGCTTGGAGTGTTGCTAGATATGCCTTCAATGATGTAATCTTGACTAGAGGAGGATGACCTAAGTCTTGGCTAAGGTTAAGTGAGGTTACTTAAGGGAGTATTCCTCTTTCATTATGATGTTTATTATGTATTGAATATGATTATGCCTTATGTCTTATGTTGACTAATGCAGAGTTTAAGTCGGTGTTCCAAATATTGGCTCAAGCTGTGACAACACAAGCCAATAGAGAGGTGGTAGTCCCCGTGGACCCAAGTGTGGGTACGGCGGCAGAAAGAGTGAGGGATTTTACAAGAATGAACCTTCCCGAATTTTATGGTTCCAAAGTTGAGGAAGACCCTCAAGAGTTTATCGACGAGGTCTACAAAGTACTTGCTATCATGGGTATGACTCCAATAGAGAAGGAGAAACTAGCCGCTTACCAACTCAAAGGGGTTGCTCAGATTTGGTTTAATCAATGGAAGGAGGCAAGGCCGGTCGAAGCGGGTCCCATAGAATGGAAAAGGCTCAAATGTGCATTTCTTGACAGATTCTTCCCTCTAGATATGAGAGAGGCCAAGGTACTTGAGTTCATCAACCTTAGGCAAGGAAATATGAGTGTAAGTGTCACGACCTAGGGGTACCACCTAGATGTAACATGGCGTATAAAACCCCGAAGGACTCCTTACAAGCCGCTTAGCATATCATAACATAAGCAATAGAACAATAAACACATTTCAAGTCTAAAATTTTCATAAGCAAAAGCGGAAGTCTAGACTTTAAGTCTCAACATAGCCATCTATTACAATATTTGAATGAGAAAAGGGACACAACCCATACAACATAGTCCAAAAAGGAAATACAAGAAATGAAACTACAATGGAATAACATCCATCCGCGAATCATGAGGAATCACCATCAAGATAGGAGAATAAGCGAATCCAAGCTTTAGCCACAATGATTAGCACCTTGAGAACCGGACCCTACACTTGGGGAAAATGTAGGAAAAGTAGGCGTTAGTACAAAAATGCACTAAGTATGATAGCCATGCATAAAAATATTGAAAACATGCTAAAAAGGGACATTTTATTTGAATGCATGCAATTTACTAAGTTTGAACATCATCATGCAAATAGTGGAAAAGCATAAGTCATAAGCATAGTCAACATATAAATCATCATAGCATAAGCGAAATACTTTATAAATACCCTCAAGGCATACTTGTTCAATGCATGAATAAGACCCCATAAATCTTACCCATGCTAAGTAAACCTCTTTAGGTCATCATTCATATTCCTCATCTTTTGAAACTCTTGGACTCATATGCCAAACTTCATGTATTAACCTTAGTTCATTAGTCAAGCCCTTGATGTCTATGAACACTATGAGATGCTTCCATAAGCATGTTTTAGTTCATTATTGCATGTGAACACTATGAGATACTTCTTTAAGCATGCCTTAATTCATTATTTATCTTGTTATTCTTGACTATCAGATACTTCCTTAAGCATAACTTAGTTCATAATTGTATTTGAACACTATGAAATACTTCTTTAAGCATGTCTTTAGTTCATTTATTACATTGAACACTTCGAGATACTTCTTCAAGCATGTCTTAGTTCATTAATAATCTTGTTCTAGTTAGGAAATAGCCTTAACCGACATGAGACCATGTGAGCTATCACATGATCCCCTTTGATGTTACCCACACCGAAAAGGGTTGGTTTACTTGCCTAAGGTAGAGCCGGTTTGTTTTCTTAGTTGGATCCACTAGCTAAACATCCTACGGGGCATGTAGTTATGGGATCCGAAGATTGCTACTAGAAACCGAAAATTTTCTAGGTGAACTCTTCCATCCCATGAGACATACTTTGGGATACTCGGACTCTACTAGGTGAGAGTTACCATTTTGGAAGTCGGACTCAACTATGTGTGAACCTCCATCTCATTTCAATATCCACTCGGTGCTAGGCATAAATCCCACAAGATAGCTTATTAAGTCTTAACTTTACTCATGTCTCATGGAAATATGTCCTTGACAACCAATCCAAGTTAATTCATTACAATAACTCTTTAGACCATGCTTGAGCAACTATCACCATCCATGATCACTTTTACTCTTAGATTCAATTAGGTGAGAAAAGCCTTTAAACCCTAGAACCTTCATTATGTGAGAAAACATTTCACATTAAGTTCATTATGAGTTCATGAGAATAATCTTTCAATCAGCCCACAATAACAACCTAATCATTAACACTTCACTCGCAAAGCATCATTAAAGCATTTACAAGAACTTCATAAAACATGCATAATATCATAATTTGTCCTTTCAAGGATCAAGATCATATTGAATCTACACATCTAGAATTCACTAAATTATACTTGGATAATAACATAATTCAAGTAACCCAAATACTACAAGCATAATCTCAAAATATCCTTCTTTCATTAATACACCCACATCACAAGATCATAATTTGGGAATATGGTAATTTCATGGATTCTTGGGGATTTCAACATAAAAACCATAATAAATCATCAATTCAATCATAATATAAAGTAATTCAAGCATTAGAATCGTTTTTGAAAGGAATCCATGACTTGGAATCAAACCCTAGGTTTTGGGGATTTCTATCTTTGAAATTAGGATTTTGAAGGGGTTCCATGGATGAAGGCTATCCATGGATTAAGATATACCATACCTTAACAATGAAATTCAATGAATTTGAGAATAAAACCTTGCTCCTTGAACCCTAGCTCCAACTTCCCTCTTCTTCTTCCTTGAAGTTCCAAAGAGAGAATATTTGGAGAGGAATTGGGTTCTTTTTTGTGATTTAGAAATAATGGCTTGGATGACTTTATTTAGTGATATAAAATCCTTATATATTTCATCTAATTTAAGCTAAAACGACCTCACTTAATATTAATTAAAACCACAAAACCCCAAAGTTCCTCTAGACTTAACCACCAAAAAGTAGTTTCCATGTATGAACCAAGGACCCATGACCTACGAACCATGTATGGAACCACGGCCCGTCCTGGTTGGGCGTGGTTCATGGTCAGATACTTTGGTCCCATCCACGAGACACCCACCCACGAGGTGTGGACCCACCTATGGGGTGTGGGTCCTATCGTGGTCACTATTTTTGGCATTTTTCTAGGGGTCTTCCTCAAGGGCTCCTAGTTGGTCCTTGAGGGATCGTACCTTGAAGTTATAAGAGGAAACCCTTTATTTTAAGTACATGGAGTTATAATTACGACTCTAACCCCTATATTAAGCTTTAGTTTAGCCTACTAGTTTCCGGGGTGTTATAGTAAGGGAATACACTTTGAGGTTCACTCAACTATCCAAGTATGTTCCTTCTATTGTGGCGGATCATAGGGCCAAGATGAGTAAGTTTGTGTCGGGTGTGTACAACATGGTGGTCAAAGACTGCCGCACCGCTATGCTTGTCCATGGCATGGACATTTCTCGCCTTATGGTGCATGCCCAAAAAATTGAGGAAGAAAAGCTCAAGGAAAGATCTAGAGAGGTAAAAAGTGCTAGAGTGGATGATGGCAATTATTCTCATGCTAGGTCTAGTGGAAGGGGTCGTCCAAGGTTCTGTCAAAAGTTCTCTAGGCAAGGTTCTACAAGGGCTCCTCCGGGGCCAAGAAATGAGAGAGTGTCTAACCCAAAACCGCAAGGAGATCATAATAGGCCTCCGATGCTTACTTATGCTAAATGTGGGAGAAATAATTAAGAAAAGTATCTAGCAGTCTCTAATACTTGTTTTGGGTGTGGAAAAATGTATCATAAGATAAGGGATTGGCCTTCGATTACTAGAAATGAGGGAGACACTCATCATAGGGCTCAACCCTACCATTCATCCAGTTGAAGTGGCTCAGGTGGGAATGCTCCTAAGAAAAACCGTTTCTATGCTCTCCAAACTAGAGGTGATCAAGTGAGCTCCCCGGATGTAGTGATGGGTATGTTAAAAGTCTTTTCTATAGATTGTATGCTTTACTTGATCCAGGGGAAACTTTGTCCTTTGTGGCCCCTTAAATAGCTATGAGGTTTGATGTGCTTCCCGATGTATTGTTAGAACCTTTTTTCTGTTTCTACCCCTGTTGGTGATTCTGTGGCGGCTAAGAGGGTTTATAGAAGGTGTCGCATTTCCTCGTCCCATAGGGTTACTTTGGTGGATTTGGTAGAACTTGTTATGATATAATTTGATGTCATTCTTGGGATGTATTGGTTGCGTTCCTGTTATGCCTCTATAGATTGTAGAACTCGGGTAGTCAAATTTCAATTCCCAAATAAGCCTATCCTAGAGTGGGTAGGGGAAATTTTATGCCTAGAGGTCAATTTGTTTCTTACCTAAAAGCGAGGAAAATGATCTCAAAAGGTTGTGTCTACTATATAGTGAGGGTGAGGGATGTGGAGTCCGAAACTCCTATTCTTGAGTTGGTACCTATTGTGAAAGAGCTTCTAGAAGTTTTCCTTGATGATTTGCCCGGTGTTCCTCCCGAAAGGGAATTAGACTTTGGGATTCACCTTCTCCCTGATACCTAACCTATCTCTATTCCTCCTTATAGAATGGCTCCGCCGGAACTTAAGGAGTTGAAAGGTCAGTTAAAGGACTTATTGGATAAGGAGTTCATCCGACCGACTATCTCTCCATGGGGTGCTACGGTGTTATTTGTTAAGAAGAAAGATGGTTCACTCCGTATGTGTATTGTTTATCGGCAGTTGAATAAGGTAACCATCAAGAACAAATATCCTCTTCCAAGAATAGATGACTTATTTGATCAACTTCAAGGGGCAAGTTATTTTTCCAAAATTGATCTTCGATCGGGTTATCACCAATTGAGGGTGAAAGAGGAAGATATTATAAAAATGACTTTTAGAACCCAATATGGTCATTATGAGTTTTTGGTGATGTCCTTTGGCTTGACTAATGCTCCGGCGGCGTTCATGGACATGATGAATATGGTGTTTAAACAATACATTGATATGTTCGTGATTGTATTCATTGATGATATTTTGATCTATTCAAGGAGCGAGGATGATCACATTAATCATTTGTGGATTGTGTTGCAAATCCTTAAGGAAAGACAACTTTTTGCTAAGTTTAGCAAATATGAGTTTTGGAAAAGGTTCGTGGCTTTTCTAGGCCACATAGTTTCAAGTAAGGGTTTTGAGGTAAATCAGAGTAAGATGGATGTGGTCAAAAGTTGGCCTAGACATCTATCACCGACATACATTAGAAGCTTCTTGGGTTTGGCCGGTTATTATAGAAGGTTTGTTGAGGGGTTCTCCTCCATTGCTTCTTCTTTGACGGCATTGACTCAAAATAAGGCCAAGTTCATATGGTCCAAAACTTGTTAGAAAAGTTTCCAAGAGTTGAACGATAGACTTACTTCCACTTCGATGTTGAATTTACCGGAAAGGGACAAATGGTTTTGTTGTTTATTGTGATGCCTCTCGAGTTGGATTGGGATGTGTGCTTATACAAAATGGTAAAGTGATTGCCTATGCTTCAAGGCAACTAAAGGTTCATGAGAAGAACTATCCTACCCACGATCTAGCATTAGCGGCGGTTGTAGTTGCCTTAAATATTTGGAGGAATTATTTGTATGGTGTCCATGTGGATGTTTTCACCGACCACAAGAGTTTGCATTATACGTTTACCCAAAAAGATCTAAATCTTCGCCAAAGAAGGTGGTGTGCGTTATTGAAAGATTATGATATGAGTGTTCTCTATCACCCTGGTAAAGCAAATGTGGTGGCGGATGCCCTTAGTCGGTTGTCCATGGGTAGTGTTGCACATGTTGATAATGAGAGAAAAGAGTTGGTTTGAGATGTTCATAGGTTGGCCCGATTGGGTGTTCAACTAGTGGATTCCACCAAGGGTGGTATTATGGTCCATAATGGTTCCGAATCGTCTTTCGTGGCCGATGTTAAAGCAAAGCAATGTCTTGATCCGACCTTAGTAGAATTGAAATAGGCGGTACTAAAGAAGTCCGTATAGTCGATTGTGAGTTCTGAATGTTGATGACTTGAGAGAACAGATCTTGTCAGAAACCCATAGTTCTCGGTATTCTATTCACCCAAGAGCCACCAAGATGTATCGTGATTTGCGGGAGATCTATTGGTGGAATGGGATGAAGAGGGATATTACGAGATTTGTGGCTAAGTGTCCTAATTGCCAACAAGTGAAGGTTGAGCATAAAAAACTGGGAGGTTTATCCTAAGACATTAGTATTCCTACTTGGAAGTGGGAATATTTGAATATGGATTTCATAGTGGGATTGCCCCGTACTTGGCATCAATATGATTCGATTTGGGTTATAGCTGACCGAATGACGAAGTTAGCCTATATCATTCCCGTCAAAGTTTTCTATATGGAGGAAGATTATGCTATGTTGTATTTGAGGAAGATGGTAAGGTTGCACAGAGTGCCCTTGTCCATTATCCCCGATAGAGGTACTCAATTTACTTCACAGTTTTGGAGGTCCTTTCAAAAGGGTCTCGACACAAAGTTAAGTTTTGTACAAATTTTCACCCCCAAACTGATGGGCAAGCGGAACGAACAATCCAAACGTTAGAGGACATGTTAAGATATTGCGTGATAGATTTCAAGGGAAATTGGGATGACCATTTAACCTTACTAGAGTTTGCCTACAATAATAACTACCATTCGAGTATTGGTATGGCCCCGTATTAATCCCTTTATGGTAGGAGGTGTAAATCTCCTATCGGGTGGTTTGAAGTAGGTGAGGTTGCTTTGATAGAGTCCGAGTTAGTTTTTGAGGCCATTGAGAAAGTTTGACTCATAAGAGAGAGGTTAAAAATGACCCAAAGTCGACAAAAGTTGTATGTGGAGGAGAGACCTTGAATTCGACGTGCTTGATTGAGTTTCCTTGAGAATCTCACCCAAGAAGGGTGTGATGAGGTTTGGGAAGAAAGAGAAACTTAGTCCCCATTTTGTAGGCCCCAACCAAATTTTGAGGTGTATTGGGAAGGTTGTTTATGAGTTAGACTTGCCAAGTGAGTTGGTATCAGTGCATCCGGTCTTCCATGTCTCAATGTTGAAGAAATGCGTCGGAGATCCGAAATCCATAATTCCCCTAGAAGGGTTGGAAGTGAAAAAGAACATTTCTTATGAAGAAGTCCCGATTGAGATCTTAGATCGGCAAGTAAAGAGATTGAGGAATAAAGAGGTTGCCTCCGTGAAAGTGTTATGGAGAAACCATCTTGTTGAGGGTCCTACTTGGGAGGCGAAAGCCGATATGATGTCCCAGTATCCCCATATATTTCCTCTTATTCTAGCTTGAGGTAATGAGTCCCTCTTGATTTACTTTTGTTTGGAGTCATGTGTGTTTTATGTGTTCCCATGATTTCTTTAGATTTGCGTGTTCATGAAAAAGCTTACGTTTTGAAAAAAAATGGCTTTTATCTTGTATTTTCCTTATGTTGTTGAGTATTGAGTATGAATTGCTTATAGACTTAATAAGATGAGTTATTGAACATGTTTTAGCTTGGAGTGGAGATTTTCCCCTTAAATGTGTGATTTGTGTATTAATTGCATTAAGGCTCCATGAGATTGTGTTGAGCATTGCTTTTGAATTTGGAGAAGGTAGTTCCTCCTTAAGTGTAAGAAATATGAAATTTCATGCATATTGGGTTAGTAGATGTAGTTCCTACTCCCTTATGGTGCACTGAGTATGTTGAGATTGGAGTTGATGTTTCCTCCTTAGTTGTGTTCATATAGATGAGTTGCATGCATGATAGACTGCTAGTCTTGAGTCTTTTCCTTTAGAAACATGCCTAGAATCTCATTCGAGGATGAATAATCCCAAGGGGGAGATAATGTAACACCCCGAATTCAAAAGAGAAAGTTTGGTAGATTATTAGAAATTGCAGGTGTCACCCACGAGGGCCAGCCACACACCGTGTTGGACCCACACCCAGTAGGTGGGCTTCGTGGATGGGGCACTCTAGAAAACTGCCTAAGGCAGAACCACGGCCAGAACTCACGCCCCATGGATGGGTCCACGACCCGTTGTTGGGGGAACCGTCGATTGCCAAAAATCTCTGAATCAAACCATGGTTGACCAGGATGGACCGTAGGTCCATTCACGGTCCATCAGTCATGGTCTCGTGGGTGGAGTCTAGACATTTATTTTAGGGACTTAAGGGTCTTTTCCAGTTTTCATTAAATTGAAGAGGTGTCGTTTTGCCTAAGTCTAAAACACATATATAAGTATTTTTAACCCCCAAAATCCCGCATTCAAGTCATTCTCTCAATTCCCAAAAGAAAACCCAAAAACCCTCTCAAATATTCTCTCTCTAGAAGGTGGAAGAAGAAGAAGGAGATTGAAGCTAGCTCAAGATCAAGTCTTCAAATCTTCAAGGTTTTGTGGGAATTAGGACTAAGGTATGATGGATTTTCATCCATGGGATCCTTTCTGCAATGGAGTCCCTTGGATTCCCCAATTGTGAAGTTTAAATCCCCAATTCAAGTTAGGGTTTCTTCCAATGTTGTGGGTTGTGATGAATGTTGATCCAAATAGTTGGATTATGATTGTTTATGATAGATTTGATAGAATTACATGTATTTAGGATGAAATTACATGTACCCATGCTTATCCTATGGTTTTAGGGTTGAATTGATATGTTGGGTTGATTCATGAAAGGGAAATTCTATGGGTTAGATATTTCCTTATAGGTTTGATAATACATGATTAGAATTTCTTTAGATTGAAGTATATATGATGAATATGATGTTAATTGCTTGAGAGTAAAGCATAGATGATGATCATGAGATGTATTGCTTTGAGAGTAAGGCTTAGACTATGAATTGTTGAATACTAATGATATGATGTGGAATAGATACTTCCCCTAATGAATTGCTAAGCTTGATTGAATGAATGTGAAAGTTTTACTCACATAAATGATTCTAGGTTGAAATGATTGCTCACCTAAATGAATCTAGACTAAAATGTTTAATGAATGATGAGGCTAGAGGCAACTACCTTTGACCTCCATATTAAAGGATATGTGGTGATTTCCCATACTTCTTAGAAGTGAATAAGAGGTGATTCCCCATGTTCTTATTATGATGAATGGATATAGAGGGGAGTACCCATGATCCTTATGAAATGATGTGGAGGTGAGTACCCGTGTCATATGATGTGATTGTGGAGGCGAGTACCCATAATCTTAAAGTAAGTAAGGCAAGAGGTGAATACCCATTAGCCTTTATAAGCTAGGCATATAGGCGAACACCCATGTCTCTAAAAGTAAGTATGACTGATTTGATTACATTATGAAGTTGATTTGCTAGGAGTGTTGCTAGATATGCCTTCAGTGATGTAAGCATGACTAGAGGTGGATGACCTAAGTCTTGGCTAAGGTTAAGTGAGGTTACTTAAGAGAGTATTCCTCTTTCATTATGATGCTTATTATGTATTGATTATGGTTATGCCTAATGTCTTATGTTGACTAATTTTTATGTTTATGTTGTTTATGCAAGCTATCTTATTTAGTACTTGATTGTACTAACGCATACTCTTGCCTACATTCTTATCAAAGTAGGGTTCGGCGCTCCCAATTTACACACTTGTGGCTAGCTTCGTTGTTGATCAACGAAGTTAAGTTTGGGGGAGTCCTCATTGTGTTCGAGGAAGTGATCACCACTTTCCCTTATGTTTTTTTTTATGTCTTGGACTATTGTATGGGCTGTGACCCAAGCCTTTATCCATGTAGTTTAGATGGTTTGAGACAATGTTGTTAGACTTTCGCTCGTTTTATAAAAGTCATTGATTGTATTGAAAAGTTTTTAATTTCTACACCTTTTCTATTACTTTATGTTATGATATGTATATGTGGCTTGTATGAGGCCTCTCGGGATCTTATATGTCTTGTTACATCTAGGGGGAACCCCTGGGTCGTGACACTCCGCGAGGGCAACTTTGATTGCCCAGAGTTACAGGACCTGAAAGACAGATGACCATTGAAATTTGGCGATTGAAGGAAGCAAAAGGCGGATCGCTGACCTGTTCAGCGAGGCCCGACTTACTCCGTCCAATGGCCTTTTGGGCCAAAAATAGGGCAACTATTAATTGAAATTTAAAATGAAATTTCAGAAGGAATCAATCAATCATTCAGAGGATTTAGTAGTTCTAATTCCCTGAGTTTGAGAGTTAGAGTTTTCTCTTAGTTTTTGAGGTTCCATTGTAAACTTTGAAGCTTTTGAGGCTCAAACTTGAAGATTTGGAAGTGGGTTTTTGAATTTATTCAATTTGGACCATTGTAAAGACTTTAGAACCTTTACCCAGATCATGGCTAATGTATTTTGTAATCGTTTCTCTGTTTTTATGATATGTAGCTAAACCAATTCTTGGGGTATGATCATGTGTTTATTTGTCTAATTATCTTATGGGTATTGTTGCTTAATGATGAAATTGCTATTTTAATATGAGTTTAATCATTAACTTTATTTTAATCTATGAATTGTAGTTGCAAATGCAATTCTAATTTTGAGTTCTTACCTTGCTTGATAGAGAGGTTATGGAACCAAAGCTTTGATTAATGATGTAGGTATTGGGTTGATATGGGTTCAGCTCAAGAGAGTAAACCATAAACTCAATTCTACCCATCTTGTTCGAAAGAGTGGATGCATTAAGGTTATGGGTTATTTATCTTGTTAAGCTTGTCGATGTTTGAGAGAAATTGCCTGAATCGTAATAGTTGTTCGAGAGAAAGCTATTGCACTTAAATTCCAGCCTACGCACAATATTTCTGCATATTATTGTTAAATTTCAATTACACATATAGCGGAATTAGCTTATAAACAATCACATCCTGAGAATTCCTCTTAATATTGTTGTTTCCCCTGTATTGGTACTTGATTCAACTTTTAATTAACAATCCAAACCCCCCATCTGACATTTGTTGTCATCCCCTCAGATTTGTTTGTATGTTTTCGATAATTTCTATTCCTATAACCGCTTAGATCATATTTGTACATCCTAATTGAATTCGAACATTGTACCGCTCCCTGTGGGTTCGACCCCAACTCTTTGTTGTGTTTTATACTAGATAACAATCATCTTTACACCTAGAATTGGAAGTGGTGTAAATTTATATGTTCAATCACATAACTAGAAGAACAAAGATCTTTAGTGAAATCGAAGAAACTTGAAGAACTCTTGAACACTAGATTTTCTTCTCTTGGAATCTTGCTCTAATGTCTTGAAGTGTTAATGAACGTTAAGGAATTGATTAACACTTTATATGCCCTTAATTTGGTGTGAAACAATGTAGTTTAGGCTTATAATAGGGTTAAAATGATGTAGTTTAAGTACCAAATGCATAGGGGGAAATACCAAAACGACCCCAACTTTTAAAACTGAAAAGGGTGCCCAAAACGGCCAGTCTCACGGGCCGTTTAATGCTTCACGGGCTGTTTAATGCATCATGACCATCTAGTGGGTCGTCAAGTTGTCCTTCCCGACAGGGCTTCACTAAAATGGGTATAACTTTTTATTCCGGGCTCGAAATTAGGCAAACTTGGTGGCGTTGGAAAGAGGACTCGAAGACCTTTAATTTGATGGGTCCTGATCCACCTAATTCATTTTGTACTGTGAGATATGATTGTTTCAAGTTGACTCAAAACTTAAAATCTGATGGGTGACTTGTATGGACCACTAAACGGAACGTACAAGTCACCACGGGTCGTTTAGTGGCTTGTCTAGGTGACCTTCATCTTCGATGCCTTGGGCAATCCTTCATGATGCCCAATACGGGTCGTGGTCTCCTAAACTGATCGTCTAAGGTCTCGTGAAGGATCCAAGGTCTATTTTGGGTTTGTGGACTTGCCCATTTGCCCTTTTTAGCCATTTCTCGAAGTCTGAGGTGTTATAGTATCTCCCCCTTGGGACCATTCATCCTCAAATGGGATTCAAACTTGCTTGAAAGGGTGGGAAAGTATCTAACAACCCAACACAAAGAAACAAGCATGCAAATAGCATAAACTTCAACATATTAACTTAAAGAGTACTTTACAAAGAGTTAGTACCTTGGCATAAAATTGTTTCAAAGGAAAATAGGTGAGGGCGTCTCTTCTTCATATCCTCCTCGACCTCCCAAGTAGCTTCTTCAACAAATTGGTTCCTCCATAAGACTTTGATTGATGCAACCTCTTTGTTTTTCAACCTGCGAACATGAAGATCAATGATCTCAACTGGAATCTCCTCATAGGACATACTGTCCTTTATGCGAATACTCTCAGCAGGCACAATAAGTGCAGGATCACCCAAACACTTCTTTAGCATAGAAATATTAAACACTAGATTGACTCTTGCTAAATCGGATGGTAGCTCCAACGTATAAGATACATTACCAACCCTCTCGGATATTCTGTAAGGAACAATGTATCATATACTGAACTTTCCTTTCTTACCAAACCTTATAACTTCCTTCATGGGTGAAACTTTAAGATATACCTTATTATCAACCTCAAACTCCAAATCTCTTCTTCTAAAATCAGTATAGGATTTCTAATGACTCTGCGCTATTTTCAACCTCTCCTAAATTATCTTCACCTTAACCATGGCTTGATGAACCAAAACTTGTCCTATAAACTCAGCCTCCCCGATCTCAAACCAACCTATAGGAAATCTACACCTTCGCCCATATAGAGCCTTATATGAAGCCATCTGAATGATGGAATGGTAACTATTATTATATGCAAACTCAATAAAAGGCAAGTGGTCATCCCAACTACCTTTGAAATAAAAAACACAAGCTCTCAACCTGTCCTCTACGGTCTTAATTGTACGCTTTGCTTGACCATCGGTCTGAGGATGAAAAGTGGTACTAAGTTTACTTTGAACCCATACCTTTCTGAAATAAATTCCAAATTGTGTGATAAACTAAAACCCTCTATCTGAAATGATGGACAAGGGAACTCTATGCAGTCAAACTATCTCCCGAATGCACAAAGCTGCATACCCTTATGCTGTATTGGTAGTCTTTATCGGTAAGAAGTGGGATGATTGGTCATCCGATCTACATTAACCAAAATAGAATCATAATGCCTGCGAGATCGTGGTAAACATGTAATAAAATATATATTAATCATCTCCCACTTCCATTTCAGAAGGGGTATATATTGAGCTAGACCACATGGCATTTGATGCTTAGCCTTGACTTGTTGACAATGTGGCCATTTAGCAGCAAACTCGACAATGCACATTTTCATGCCACTCCACCAATAGACTTCTCTCAAGTCATGGTACATCTTGGTGACACCTGGATGAATCGATTATCGAGAAATATGGGCTTCTTCCATGATTCTCTCTGGGAGTTCATCCACACATAAAACACACAACTTACCTTGATACCTCAACATACCACATCCCCCTTGTGCAAATACCATCACTTTTTGCTTATGCACATTTGCCTTCAACTCAAGTAAAATAGGATCCATGTCCTATTTCTCTTTCACCACTTACACTAATAAGGATTTAGCCCCATTTATCACGACTACTCCACCTTCACTTTAATCTAACAAACAGACTCCCAAACGTGCAAGTCTGTGAACTTCCTTAGCCAACTCTTTCTTGCTTTTCTTGACATGAATAGTTCTCCCCATAGACAACCTGCTCAAGGCATCATCAACAACATTAGCCTTACATGGATGGTATAGATGTCACGACTCAGCCTCTACTAACCGGAGAGATTCCATCTCAATGTCAATATCCACTCAGTGCTAAGCATAATTCCCATGGAATAGTATTTTCTTACTTATTCTCATCATCTATGGAAAGGCATGTCATTTTGCCAATCCAAGCTAGTTCATTAGGATAACACTTATTCATTGATTTAATTAGGTGAGAAATCTATTCAACCTAAGAATCCATATTATGTGAGAAAACCTTTCACATCATGCTAGTATGTGTTTATGAGAATATCCTTTCAGCAATACAACAACAACATCATTGTCACTTCAATCTGAAAGCACCCTTAAAACATTTACATAGGTTTCATAAGATTATGCATAAACTCATACTTTTCCCTTTCAAGGTTTAAAGCTTACTTTCAATCCACAAATTTAGAAATCAAGGTTTAAATAGGGATTATATCATAAATTCATGTGATTCTATCACTTCATGCTTTAGATAATAAAACTACTCTTTCATAATCAACAACCCACATCATATGATCATAATTTGGAAAAACATGGGGATTTACTTGACTTCATGGGGAAACATCATAAAAGCAATGTAAATTATCATTTTATTCATATTAAAACATAATTCAATCATTAAGATTAATAATCAAAAGAATCCATGGTGATTGAAGAAAACCCTAGTTAATTGGGGAATTCTACCATTTGAAATAGAGGAATTTAGGGACTCCATGAATGGAAGAGATTCATGGATAAAAACCACCATACATTGAATCAAAATACTAGCCTTCAACGGAGAAATTGGACCCTTAGCTTGAAACCCTAGGTTGAATCTTCTTCTTCTTCTTATTCTTCAAGTTCTAGAGAGAGAATATTTGGGAGGAGATTTGATTTCTTTTGGGAAATTTGGAAGAATGAATTAAATGGGGTGAATTTGGGGGTAAACAATTTTATATAGGGATTCTAAATGTAGGCAAAATGACATAGTGTAAGGATTATTTAATTAGGAAAAGACCCAACTACCCTTAAAAATAATTGACAGCAGTGACCCACGAGACTCCCATCGACGGACCATGGATGGACCTACTGTCCGTCTTGTCCCTTCGTCACTAAGTACAGAGAATTTTGGCCATCGACGGACCCCTGGAGCACGGACCATCAATCGACCTACGGTCTGTAGGTCCAGTCGTCGTTCGTGTCCTGGACATTTTCCTGAGTGGCCAATCCACAGACCCCACCTATGGTCCATGGTTCCACCTAGAGACCGTCTGTGGTCCTCATGGATGGCACCTGCAAGTTCGGAATTTTTGGTTCCTTACCCTTTTTCGGATACATGGTGTTACTATATCTCCGCTTTGGGACCATTCATCCTAGAATGATATTCTAGACAAATCTTAAACGAAAAAGAATCAAGACTAGCAACACATCATGCATGGAACTCATCAAAAGGAATATAATCAAGAAGGAAACATCAAATCCAAACTAAACATGCTCAATGCACCATAAGGAAGTAGGAACTACATCTAATAACCCAAAATGCATGAAAATTTTAGATTTCTCATATTCAAGGAGGAACTACCTTCTCCAAGCTAAAATCATGTTCAACACTATCTCATGGAGCCTTTATGCAATTCATTCTCAAAAGTATATCTAATGCATGTTCAACAATCATCTCATGAAGTCTATAGGCAACTCATACTCAATTCACATCAACATGAGGAAAATAAATCATATAAGTCATTTCTTTCAAAACTTAAGATTTTTCATGAACATGCAAAATTATAAGGAAATCATGGAAACATATAAATCACACATGACTCCTAAAACATAAAACAAACCAAGAGAAACTCATTACCTCAAGCTAGAGTAGGAGTAGAAGGAAAGAGATAAGGATATCAGGACATCATATCGGTCTCGGCCTCCCAAGTAGCACCCTCAACTAGATCATTCTTCCATAACACCTTCACGGAAGCAACTTCCTTATTTCTCAACTTTTTGACTTTCCGATCAAAAATCTCAATTGGAACCTCTTCATAAGGAAGGTTCTCTTTAACCTCCAAACCCTCTAAGGAAAATATGGATGTTGGATCCCAACACATTTCTTCAACATAGAGACACGGAAAACCGGATGCACCGATGCCAACTCATTTGGCAAATCAAGCTCATATGCAACCTTACCAACACGTCTCAAAATTTGGTATGGGCCTACAAAACATGGACTAAGTTTCCCTTTCTTCCCAAACCTCATTACACCCATCATGGGTGAGATTTTCAAATAAACCCAACCATGAACCTCAAATTCAAGATCCCTTCTTCTAACATCAAATAAGACTTTTTGCCAACTTTGGGTCGTTCTCAACCTCTCTCTAATAAGATGAATATTCTTTATGGCCTCATGTACCAATTTCGGACCTATGAGAGCAACTTCACCCACCTCAAACCATCCTATAGGAGATCTACACCTCTTAACATATATAGCCACAAATGGAGGCATATCGATACTCGAGTGATAACTGTTATTATAAGCAAACTCAATTAACAGAAAATGTTCATCCCAATTACCCTTAAAATCAATCACACAAGCCATCAACATGTCTTCCAAAGTCTGACTCCATTAGCCCATCTGTTTGGGGATGAAAAATGGTGCTTGATGTGCCGTGAAATCTTAGCACATTTGATGCTTGAAAACTAAGGATTAATACTAGAATTGAGTGTATTTTTTATGCTTTGATATGTTTGTTGAATGTGTAGACAGATTCTTGCTTGTGTGGAAAATGGGAAAAAGAAGCAGAAGATGATGGTGATCAAGTGAAGATCACGAGCACCTAGACGGGTCGTGGTACTTATAATGGACCGTGGTGAAGGTCGTGAAGCATTTCCAGTATGAAGATTCAACCTAATCTCAACTCCTCCAAGCCAAGTAAAGACCACGACCAACTGATACGCTTAAATTACACTTCCCTAAAGAAACATAAGCGATTTTTATCAAGTAAAGAACCCAACTTGTAGGTTGGGGTCGATCCCACGAGGAAAATGGTTTAGACTTTACTTTAACCAACAATTATATTCAACTAGTCAAATTACTTTCAGAAACAAATAATTAAAGGGGGGGTTTTGTGAAACAAATTGTAAGAACTCAATAAGTAATCAGTAATCAAAAGTCAATTTTGGCTGTTATCAAGATGAGAGAATTAACTAGGGTATACGTGTTCCCCATAAGCTCATAATGTAGTAATCCTAGTAATAGCAATCCTTTCCTAGTATACTACATGCAAAGTGATAAGTTAGGTATCTCTAAATCCTTGGTCCGGCATCTAGAGAGTTTCACCCCGTGATATACCGTGAGTTTACGGTATTTCTAATACATTTCACTTACAAGTTGTGTGTGTCTAGGACCTTTTAGTATTGGTTTTTATGTGTTTTTATCATATTTTGCAGGAAAGATGTTCAGGCGCGGAAGTAAAGAGACAGCTGAAAGAGATGCAGAAAAGGG
>JAJOOO010023038.1:0-24390 GCA_029582685.1 Solanum piurae | reverse complement strand
AATGAGATTTGGCCCAAATACTAGAAAAAACTAGTATTTGGGAATTTGGGATATTTGCCAAAAATATTTGCCAAATAATGGCAAATTGTATGGACAAACACTATTTGCCAAATTTTTCCCAAATATTATTTGGGAAATCTTTAAACTTTGTTGTTCTCCTACATTTGGTTTCCGTACAATTCAATCCGTCCTTTTGGCCTTTGTGTTATGCTCTCTTCACGTGACGGTGATTTCGTCAATAATAGTTTAAATCTAAAAATACTTTTGGTGTTACTTAATTGGTAAAAAATATTTTTTTGATCAAATTAATAAGGATATTTTTGGATCAGATAGAAATGTTTTGGATCAAACTATTGATTAAAGACATTTTTATTCATTTTTACATAATTTAAAAGTATTTTTTAACCATTTTCATATAGATAAATAATTATGCGATTGGATAGAACTGCTTAAATTAATAACAAATGGTACTTCCTCTAGTTCATATCATTGTTTGAGTATAACACAACCTTTAAAAGAAAATTTAGGGGTCGTTTGGTAAAGTATATTAGTAAAAATAATGTATGTATTAACTTTGTGGATTAGTATAGTACCTTATTTGGTATATTTTTTCATGTACACTCTATTGTGTAATTAATATCATGGATTTCTAGGTATTAGTAATGCAAAAAAAATTAATGCATACATTAGCATAGTTAAAGACCCAATTATCTCTCAAAACTCCTTTTACATCTTTTCCACCATAATTGTGGAGGATATTTTGTAAATAAATATTTTAGGCAATGCATGCTATTTTTAATATATCAATCAAATAATATATAAGAAATAATTTATATTTAATTAATGCAAGCATACTAATATGTACACTCTATTTAACATTATTTTATACACCCTACCAATCAACACACCCCTTTGACTATTCTCTTTTAAAAAATATATAAAGTAATTAAAAATCTCATTAAAAAATAAAATATATATATTTTTTAAAAATCTCAACTGATCACTTCGTATGAACTAGCTAGGGTCGAGAGGGAACAATTGATTTGATTAACTAAAAAGTGTAAACAAACGAGAAGAATAAATAACGAAATTAGAATTGAGAGGGAGGAGTACTCTTATTTGGGGACGAGTATTTTATAAATTAGAAATACAATATAATAATAAGATACTTAATTAAACTAGAAGTGCTAATAAGGCAAAAAAATTTATAAATTGAGACGGACCAATTTATCATTTTTGAATTTATAAACACTTCACTTACACTCTCGGTCTCTAATTACTTGTCCACTTTTGAATTGCCACACGGCCCACACCTATTAAGAAAACAATTATTGACCTAGTGAGTTTACTATTTTACCTCTATTAATTATGAAGTGGATAAATTAAAAACTTAAGATTTTCAAAAAGTTCTATCTTTTTCGAATTAATTAATTGAGGGTATAATAGATAAAAAATTGTCCTTTCTTGATTTGTCAAAATTGATAAGTATTTAGAAATAACTAAAAAAAAGGAAAAATAAATAAATAATTAGAGACAACGAGAGTAAGAAGTTTAGATGTTTATCAAACAGGTAGAATAAGTTACCATACTTATAAACCACAAGTTTATAAGCTTATCTAAATTCCACATAGTTCCCAAGTTAATTTCACTTTTGTATTTACTATGATTATATTCAAATAGAAATTGAATGTAAATATAGATCAAGGCATTGAGCAATTAACGTTGCCACATTGGTAAAAATATACATAACAGTATTGAATCTTGAAAAATGTTATGGAGATTAGTATTTAATGCTAAATGTAAAATATTGAAAAAATAATAATTATTATTTTATATGTCAAAAGTGACAAATAAAAATAATATTTTTTTTTATGAATAAATGATAAGTAAAAGTGAACAGAGGGAGTAGAATTTAATTTTCGGTAGCAATGGACAATGGCACAAACAAAGTGAGTATAGTTAGGAGATTCTTAGCAAATTCTTGGTAAGTTGAAACAACAAATATTTCTTGAAAAAAAAGAGACAAAAGTTAGTTGTTCTAAGACGGCGAATACGACCAAATATTAGAGAATTGTATAGAATCACACGAGCTGGAAAGCTCAAATTCTAGATGATCAAAATTAAAACAATGGAGCTGCTGTGGGCAACTCTTTTTTCGATAAATAAAAAAAATACTGTTATAGTGTGTTCGGAGAAAATATTTTTTAGAAAAATAAGTGGAGATGGTGTCCATAAATAATTGTCAAAGAAGGAAAAATAACATTCATTTTGAAACGACTTAAAAAGGAAAGGGCGTGACATGAATTAAACGTAATGGAAATGTAAAGCATGTGTCAAATAGTTCATGTTGAAACATGATCACAAGATATTCATAAACATCACACATATACACAAATTTCAGCGATGAGCTGAAATTCTGATATGACCGTTGATCGATTTCCACCATAGCTAAATGGGAGTGGTTCTTGTTTTGGCTGTGGCTTATTTGGAAATTAATTTGCGCTTCTTGGTCATACGGAGCTTTTTAAGTTTAACAAACCTCTTCAGTTCTAACCATTTCAGTATGCTAGATATCTTGAGCCAACTCTTCTTGTACTTGTCTGAGGCCTCTGGAACCATTTGGTGTTGTTGATTAGTATTTGTGCCATCTAAAGTGTGCACATTTACTGAAACCATGAATTGGTTTTGCGAAAGATCCATTGTCTCACCATGTTGCAATCCATGAAACTGTGTGGCATCTGTTTCAGCAGCAGAGTTGAGCTCTCTATATGAGATATCATCAAATTGAATTGCATCAGAAGTAAGATATTGCATAAATTCTTCCCAATCTCCTGATTCTGAAATCGCTGCAGATGTGATATTGTTGGGGGAATTTTGATACCCCCAAGTACCTAAACCTGAATGGCCAGGAGAAGTGATAGCAACAGACATCTCATCTGACTCTGATTGCCGGTCAGCAATTGCATAAGAAGTAGAACATTCAGCACTGTCGTCTATCCACCGGTTAGTTTCAGTTGTTCCCTGAATCAAACGTGGCAAAATAGTTCAGAGAGATTTTCAAAAGGTATTACTAAGCAAATACATTTGGTACTCACTGAAGTATTTTGAAACACTAAAGACTGGCATTCGTCAACCGTGACCAAATTCCCCAGGCCCAAGTACTTTCTTCCATCAACATTGCAAGTCTTAGCATGTGTTGTAACTTTTTTCCAATTATTTTCAGACATGCTTTTTCCAAGGATCTACACGCACAGAAAGTAAAAAGTATTGCTTCTTACTGAAACGACAAAAATTACTCCTGTTATGAGGTACAGGACAAATATACTCATACTTAAAGCCCTAAATAGAGGAAATTAGCTAGGTGCACCACAAAATATATATATATATCTCAGATGGTCACTCGAATTAGAAACTAGCTACTTACATGGCGTAGCCTCTCAGGATTGTTTTGGAGTTCAATTAGGAAATCCTCCACTGTTTTGATACCGTTCTCAGTCAACCGGCTATGGAAAGCACCATTTTTGTAAATATGCTCTAGTCTCCATACATCATCCGTTGGTGATGGAGGGTACCGCTTCTTGCTTTCTGTGAAAAAAATAACTCAAATTGACTCACTATATATTTAGTTTATTAAAGGTAATTAATTAAGTAGAAATATAATACTCACTTGAACGTTTATCCTTGACAGTAAAGGGTCCTGTCACGGCCTCTATCACTTCAGGTTGATCGACAACCCTTGCTCCTAGCTTTACCACGTTCAACTTCTTCATATGCTTTGGAGTGTGTTTGAATTTAATTTCGTTGACAGAAACTACACCTCCTTCCAACCTCAGATATGGATTTTGATATGTTCCACCTCTTGTTTGCATCATAATATGACTATTTAGTTCTTCAATTGTCCAATTTTCGTTATCAAGTACAAATATTTCAACTTGTGCTGATGAGGCTAGAGGCACATGTCTCACTTGTTGTCCTGTAACAGCATCAACCAATTCCAATTTGGTACCATCGGGAAAAATACACTCTCCGGTAAATACCACTGGGGCAATCTCGTGTGAGAACTTTAAACATAAACATCTCGATTCACAAGGATCGAGTTTCTTCTGGGAATTGATCCTGTTTTATATGTGTACAATGTTGAATATAGTTTAATCTCAGATACAACATGAAATTAATTACAGAGGCAATCAAAGTTTTAAGGGTCTAAGTTAGTTAGTACGCACCCTGCCTTTTGAAGGTATAGAGGTTGTTTATGAAAGATCGGTTATATCAATTAATGCTAAATTATTTTACAAGTGATGTGATTGTAATTTTCTTCTATGCCATCAATGTTTTACTTAAAATTATATTGAGATTAAGTTCTATGCATTGACGGTATAACACGTATTACGCAATTTGCTATAACATGGTAGTAAATCACATTAAATTGTATAAAAATTCACTACATGATTAAAAGCAGTACTGGTAATCATGATTCTGAAAATCATTCCTAATAGCTCTTTGTTTCTCACCTGTTCCGGTCAGTCAAAATTTCTTCCAATTCACAGTGAGATTCATCCTCCACCTGGATCTATAAAATGTTGATTAAATAGTCAGGTATTGATATACATGCATTTGTTCTGATGAATTAATGATCTTTTGTGTACTTAAATATAATATAATTAAGTAACTAAAAATTTACTATCTATAATAACTTAATAATTTTAGATGAGATAATCACTCTTCAACATGCATGATATCATAATAAAACATAGGTCCGATTTCAACTGTCTTCGCCAAAAGAATCACATTTCCGTGTTTGGCATGTGCACAAACATCAAGCCACACATGAGGGGTGTGTCCAAAGATAATGCTATTTAGGAGCAATTAAAATTATGTTTTTCTCTAATCACTTTCCCTATTGATTCTCGCCGTCTCCCCCTAAAGATTCCTATCCACTTCTACTACTGATGGTTTTCGGCATCGTTCACTATTATCAACGATCATGTATTATTCTACACGTACTACTGTCATCCTTAGTCACAGAGGCGGATTTAAGAAGAGGTATGGACTGTCATGTGATACTGTTTCCTCAGAAAAAAATATTAAATATGTGTATATGATTAAAAGGGAAAAACAGATATAAAGAGCTTATATAATACAAAGTGACACTCCTTAAGCATATGTTGTGCGTAGTTCAATTGGTTAGGCTCCAAATATCTAAACTTGAGGTTGCGAGTTCTCAAGCCCGCATAACCTCATTTTTTATACAACTTTTTTGTTTTTTTTACCCTGCTTCCTCACTTCTCACTTTAGTATATATATATATTGTTTCTCGGTGACACCGCTAACGAATTTTCAATGATTATTGAAGTTATTCGCCAATATCATTAGCCATCATCTAAAATCATCATAATTACTAGTTATCATTATTACTACAATTATCAATCACTATCTACAATCATCTCCATCATCAGCTATCACAATATAATACTAACTTCCATCATCATTCACCACACAATATAATATTAACCTCTATCATCATTCATCACTTCTATTAGTGGTTATCCTCTACAATTATTTATTGTTGCCACCATTTACCACATCAAACATCACCATTAATATGTTCTACCAGTAACCATTGACCATTGTTGTTACCAATTACTAGCCACAACCACTACATCAGTCAAAACTATCTCCAATCGACATCCATAACAATCACCTAGACATCACCAGTACCCACGAACATATAATTTTTCAAAATATTTGATTAATTTAATTTTTGAATAAAGACAATATTTTGTGTATTCAGATCACATGGAAATAAAATATCCTTAATTTATGCATTGACCTGGGAATGTTTAGAAAGGAACGGACAACGGCGTCAGTCTATTTCATCTTTTAGCTTTTAGTAGATTTTCCATTCAGTGTGTGTGTGAGATCCATCTTTACTTTCTGTTCCTTTTCCAATTCAGTCAGTCATCAAATATACTATCCTTTTTCTTTTTACTTTTTTTTGGGGTTATTCTACAATTGATATTGTTGAAGCGATTATATTAATTAATTTCCTTTTAAGTTTTACATATAATTGATGCCCTTTTCTCCACAAAGAAAAAAATCTAGTACGTATTCAAAAATATAGATATTGTGTTCCTGAAAAGAATATTTTTTTCTAACCACATATACCCAAAGAGGCCTTTAATTTGTAATAGACAGATCTGGGAATTGTTCAAGATTTCATTCATTTTGTCCACTCAAAATTATATCAAAGTTTTTTTTTTTGTCAAGCCAGCATAGATCGACAAACAACGTCTTTGGGTGAAAAACAGGCCAAGAAACGTCGGGTTAATTATATTTGCAGCCAATTAAAGCACAAATCTTGAAGTCCAAACCGGAGAAATATATTATTATCTCTTTATACTAATTAAGCAAATGAATATATATGAACCAACAGAAAGAAAATATGGATCTTGGGTTAACTCAATCCCAAAAGCTACCCGGGAATTCTTAACACAAACTAACCAAAAAAGAAAGCGAATCCGTACTTACAATTAAAGAATCGAAAATAGTTATAACTCACCGGAAAAGTCGACCAGAAAGCTAGCAGAAAGGCGACCACAATCTGCAGGAGTCTGCAGAAAGAAACAATGGAGATCCAATAAAACACCAGAAATTAAAATGACTTGGTCAACGTCAACCATATATATTTCTATCTATGAAAACAGATGTATCACAACTTGGTCAGTTATGATCCCACACGATTGATATATAACCACTAATTAAAAAGTTCTTTTTTATACTGAAAGAGACAAAAAAAAAAGTTGCTTAATTGCTATAGTACATTTTACTATACGAAAAATGAATTTTTTAAACCAAATCATGCAACAACGTATTTGGGATTTGATGAATTACATCAACAAATTATAACCAGTGTTTTGATCCAATTATAATAATGTGGAAAAAAAAAAGTTGTGTGATTTAATTTTATTACCTGGTTAAAGGAGGAGTGTTAGAATTTGTTGTTTCAGTATGTGAGCTTGAGTTTCCTTCTTCGAACATGTCTATATTATGTGCTGCCATCAACTATGATCTTTGGATAAATAGAAAAACCAACAAAAAAGAATGCTATAATAATCTATATGGTTCTGTTGAACTGAAATATATTACTCCATATATATACTAGGGTTACTAAATTATGTTTTTCTAGAAGGAGGTCGGGTAGTACTATTCTGCATGTACCTCTCTTTTTCCTATGTATTACTTAGAAGACGCGTGTGTATTAACGGCTTAAATAACCCCCGTTACGATAAGTTGTAACTATAGAGTGGGGTGGCCAATCCCACATTTTTCTTTGAAAATAAATGTATGCTTAAAGTGGAATAATCATGTCATAAGAGCCTTATTTATTATTACTATCCTTCTATTCAGAGCAAATTAAATGAATTTTTTTTGGGTAGGATGGAGTATTAGTTTAATTTTATTAATCCCATGATATTATTTAATTTTAACTTTCTTCGGTTAAGATGGTTGGTTTTTCTACATAATTGAAGTTGTTTGTTTGACAGTCAAAGGAATCAATGTCCCTTCATTAACCTCACTTTCCTGCTTTCTGCAATACAAGTACATAAATTTCTTTCAATAATTAATATAGAATTTTTAAAAAAAATAACATTAACACGTGCACACGCTCTCTACACACACACATAAAAATTAAAAAAATAAAAGGTTTGGAAGCTGGAGAAGAAGCATTATTACGTTTAGTCGGATGGTTAAATTGTTCCATTTCAAGCGAACATTGTGTTTACACCGACGTCCTACTTCCATCAATGAATCATTGGAAAACGAAGTTAGTAAAACTAGTCTAATCTAATTCAATTGTAAATGGGAATTAGGGCGAAACTTAAAATAGTATGAGCCAACTTTAAGTCTAATTTGAAAGTTTATCTTTATCTTCGTAATTGTTTTAGGCAATTTCTTTAATCTATTCTTAATTCATTCATGAGTCATTATTAATTTTAGTTTATCATTCATCTCAATTCTCTCACATAATTTAAATGCGTACGTGTTGAAATTTATGACATGAAATCTAATCATTGTCACACATTCTATTTCTCTCAGAGTGTAAAAAGGGGTTGGTACGTACAGATACCAATTAGTCAGTATATTTTACGGCTGCACTTTATACTCTAGCCACATAACAATATTCTCTCATATTATAGTAAAGTAATTTTTTACAATTAAAAATGAACTAAGTAATACTTTTTTAGATACATATCTAATTCCATTTATGCTGTCATTAGCAAAACGTTTAATCATTTTGTCAGGAGTTTGGCGGACACGATAGCTATCTAAACCATTTAATTAGACGGGAAGATGATAAATTTCCCATAAAAGAACTCACGTTCTTTTTTTTTTAAGCCGACCAGAATAAAATTCTTAATAAAGATTATGTTATCTAACGAAAGTCAAAATTAATAAAAGAACATAAGCATTTGACGTGTAATGGTAAATCTACGAGTAGTTCTTACTTCTTAAGCACATGGGACGTGTATGTTTTTATAATCTCTACTTCTTAAACATTTACCTTGTGATACTTCGTAGGTTTCAAAAAAAAAAAAAATAGAATCAAAAATTGAATAGAGTCCAATTTTTCGTTACAATAAACATATCGTAAGTAATAGAACGTTGAGACGAAAAGAGATATGTGGTGTTTGGCGGGGTAAGATTAAAAAAAAAGTGTTTCAAACAAAATAATAGAAATAAGTCAAAATTCATAATATTACTTCAGTTTGCCTGAGTTTTAAGTTCAAATTTAAAAATCAATTCTCAAATATACAATCAAATGCTAAATTAAAATTTTATAACGTACGTCTTATGCTTATAAGCGATGAAATTATTGTTTCTTCAAGAGCTGAGGAATCTGAATTGCTAATTAGGAGTGGGAAGTCTCACTTTGCGGCCTGACTTGACTAGAAAAGTGGTTTTTACAATTACTTGCATTTTTCTACTTTCGACGATAACCCAATTCAAGATTATGTTTTTTTAAATATAATAAGCTGATTTTGAGAACCTACCAAAAATAATAATAAGCTAATTTTGAAAAAATTAATATTGTTCAATCTAATTAAGATGGGCACAAAGTGCTCTCCACAGAGTGCTCACCCGAAGGGCAGAGGCTGTGACAGAGGTTGTAGCGGCTGCGGGTTATCCTGGGGTTCCAAAAAAAGAAGAAGATGGTTATTAAGGAATAAAGAAGAAAAACGTAGTAAAATTGGTTGAAATTCATGTTATTCGTACAGATGTTATATATGAAAGTGCATTGGAGAAAATAAAGACGTTTGGTCATAGTGATTTATCTATTTTTGTGTTGTCAAAGTTTCAATTCATTATTAAGTACTACTCTAGTTATGATTGAAAAGAATCATCAATCAAAGTACATGAATCCACATAATTTGATATGATTGTCTTAACGAAACCATTATTAGTTGGATGACTTTTTAAAATTTAATTACTAAGTGGCGGTATCCTTATGAATAAATAGAGGGAGTAAAATAAAAAGTACTATAAAAAATGAAGACCCTAACTTTTTATCTCTTATTTGCTTGACTTTTATATCAAGTCTTTTTTCTTCTTCAAAATAATAATAATAATTAAATGAACTCCCATCTAATCGTTGTTTCCCCAGAAATGTCGCTATTGTGCAATTATCGGCAACAAATTAAAGTTAATAAATAATAATATAAATTTTGTCTCATTTAATATAATTAATATAATATTAAGATCATGTTGGCCCAAACGTGCCAATTTTTGACTGCCTCATTGTTGGGTTGGTGTTCAAAAAGGAAATAATGAATACGAACACGTTTGAAAATAAAGGTTCTTCAACAATTACCGACAGAATTCTATCCCAAACCCCATTTTGCTATCCAAAATAAAAGAAGACATAAAATTGATACAGACACATATACATGTCCATTATAAGTTAAATAATAGTTATGTTACCACAAATATATATATATAATATATATTTATTTTTTTATTTTTTTATTTTCACAAATTAAAAGAGATATGCGTTATAATTCCTAACTTCAGAAAGGCTTTATGAAATTATCTTTATCGTTAAAGAATTTTCTATTTATAAGTTGTTATCATATACATTTTTTAGACATTTATATCAAACACAGAGAATAAATTATCATACTTGTATGCTAGTTTATAAGCTTATCTAAAAGTAACATAAGTAAATTTCACAATTTTATATAGAATTTCACATAAATTCACCACAAAATAAATTAAAGACGAATTTTATTCTATTTTTTTAGAAGTGACGGAAGAGGGTTGGAAGTTAAGGCGAAAGCATTATTGAGTTTAATCGGATGGGTAAATTGTTCGTTTTCTTGCAATTCTTCGAGCTATTTCATCAAATATTATATTTTGGGTGATTTCTTTAATCTACTCTTAATTCACGAGTCATTATTTATTTATTCATTATCACAAATATCATAGAATATTTAAATACCTCTCTTAATTCACAAGTCATTATTTATCTTTTCATTATCACAAATATCATACAATATTTGAATACCTCTCTTAATTCACGAGTCATTATTTATTTATTCATTATCACAAATCTCATATGATGTTTAAATACCTATTTAGATTTATGACATGAAATCCAATCAATAAGACACGTTCTATTTTCTCAGCACGGAAAATGGGGCAGGTACTGACAGGTACCAATAAGTTAATTTAATTTGCCAAATAACAATATTCTCTTATACTATATAGTAGAGTAGTATTTTTTTGTTTCATTAAGGATTGACCAATACTTTTTCAGATACGTATCTAATCCCCAAAGCACTGAGCAGACAAAACGATGAAGGAGATAAATACCTAATAGAGACAACCAGGGTTAAGAACCGTATTAACACTTGGAAGAAAATAAATATCCTAAGAAAAATATAAATAAGCACCCCTCACTTCCAACCCGAAGGTTGCGAGTTTGAGTTAGGGAGCAAAAGGGGTGGGAGCTCCTGGGGAGAGTAAAATAAAATAAAATAAGTTATGTATTTATTGTTACTATTAGTTAAAATTTTCTTAATAATTTGGTGTTAATTTCTTACTAATTATTATGCACATATTTTTGAAATTTTATTATTGATGTAATTATCATTAAAATGTAGATAATTAAATTTACAATTACTTTTTATTTCTTAACTTGTCTAATTCACTTCAATTTGAATCAACTATGTTTTAATATTGACTTTGTAAGATCGTCTTCAATTCTTTGAGATGTTTTATTAAACATTTCAAGCTCAAACTAATTAGATTATCAAATAATTTTATTTTTTTTAAATGTTATCTTTAATTTTGAATGTATTTAAAAGGTAACAATCACTATAATATTGATTATTGTAATTAAAAGTATTACAAGAAATTATATGGTAAAAAAATGATACTCTAATTGGCATATTCAATGAAATGAAGTCTTAATTTTATTTCAAAACACTTTAGAACATTTTTTTATAGTTAATGTAACAATTCATTATATTGAAAAAAGTTTCAAAACTATAATCAATAAGAGAAATTTAAACATTTGTATTTTTATGTAGCATACAATAATTTATATATGTTTATTCTTGTCTTATAAAATAATACATGAAATGTTATATTGTCAATTGAAAAAAAAAATTAATTATTAAATTATAATCCATTGCGATATTCTTTTTTAAATAAGAGTAAAATATATATAAATATTAATCAAGAAAATTTGATCAAAAAAATTAAAAGATTGATCTTTACGCATCTAAGAATCAATCAAAAATTCTATAAAATTTGTCAAAAGTTAAGCAAGTAATAATATGTGAAAGCCAAAATAACAAGTACAACGAACCAAAAAGAAAGCAAGTCCATAGCTAAAACCAACAAAAAAAAAACTTACATAAATAAGAAAATTAAAAGATTTATTTTTTACTTCTTATAATCAATCTTACCTATCTCACAAATTAAAATCAATCAAGTTAAGAATACATTAAAAATTAACCTCATTTATTATTATTATTTTCTTGAATGGTGCCTCTTTTTTCAAGTTTCGTCACCATTTGTTGAACTACATATTTTGTTTCTTGAAATAAGAAGTAACAACTAGCTCCTCATTTTTTGTTGGTAGTTCTAAGGAAATGTAGAAATGAATTTAGCGAAAAAAAGAACAAGAAATGTGAATGATGAAAGATGAAATATAAAATAAGTTAATTTGTTAATGTGGCATGGGTTGAATTTTTGTTTAAAGTTAAAAGTGGTTTGGGAAGAAAAGACCATTTGGCAATTGGCACATTTTCATTTGAAAGTTGGATAGAGAACATACTAACGGTTTATTGATTGATTCTGGAGTAATAACACACATTGATGTTGATTGATTCTGGAGTAATAAAACGCATTGATATATTTTTTTTTTTAAATTGATGTAATATTATTGACACTCAAACTTAATATTGAGTTATTACTTGCCTAGAAAAATAGGAAGCAATTTCCACTTATATTAGTAGTATTTTTTTTTTTTTAAGTGATACACATATTCTAAAATTTAATTAAATGGCAACAGTGACGGGGTTCAAAACTATTAAGTTTGTTATATTTTGATGTGAAAATAAGAATTTAATAAAATATCAAGGATAAAATATGTTAGATAATTTAACACATTGAATTATATAAACTATTTCTAGATTTGAACTTCACGAATCATTATGAATTGAAATTTTAACAATTTTTTTTAATTTTAGAAAAATTACAATAGAATGCGTACCTTCTCTCTTTTCATATCGAGCAATATATATAGCCAGCCGTTAGGAACAGACCCACATTGTATCAATTGAGTTCAAATGAATCCATTTTGTCGGAAATTTTTTTTTTTTTTTTTTGGAACCCCAGGATAACCCGCAGCCGCTACAACCTCTGCCACAGCCTCTGCCCTTCGGGTGAGCACTCTGTGGTGAGCACTTTGTGCGCACTGGGTAAACCCCCCACTGTGTAATAGCCTGCAAACCACACAAGTTAATTTCACATTTATATTTAATACTATATGACAATATTGAAATAGAAACTGAGGATAGTTATAGATAGAGGCATCGAGCGATATTTCACGTTGTCACATTGGTAAAGCTATTAATTAACAGTACTTTAAAACCAGAGAATTTCTCACATGCTTGCTAACTTCTTCACTAAGGTTACAAATTTTATTCCTAACACAAGAATCCGGACCGACGCTTCTTAGCTTTTTGTATAGCTTAAAGTTGTTTGGTTTAATTTAGAACTTCGTTATCGAAAGCTGATACGATATATAGTGCAACTGTAAAGCATGTCTAACGGTGCAAAAGTACTTTCAATAAGTTGTCAAATTCGTGAAACATGAAGTCAAGATATTCATAAAAGTCACACACAAAATTATTCATCCACGTCCTAGCTAGCTTCACATGTTGTCTTGTCTGTTGATCGTTTTCCACCACAGCTAAATAGGACAGAGCTAGTTTTTTTTGTTCTCAGTTTCACTGTGGCTTATCTGGGAAAATTAATTTGCGCTTCTTGGTCATACGGAGCTTTTTAAGTTTAACAAACCTCTTCAGTGATAACCATTTCAGTATGCTAGATATCTTGGTCCAGCCCTTCTTAGACTTGCTGCCTTTGCATGTCGAGGCCGTTGGAACCAATGAGACACTACTGTTCATTTGGCGCTGTTGATTAGCATTTGTGCCAACATGTTCAGAATCCTTCAAGTTTTGAAAATGATCATCATGTTGTAATTGTGTGGAACTTGTTTCAGCAACAGAGTTGTTGGCTTGGCCAAGCTCATCCTCAAATTCAATTTCATCAGAACTAAGAAGTTGTATAAATTCCTCCCAATCTCCTGATTCTGATATCGCTGCAGATGTGATATCATTGGGGGAATTTAGATACCCCCAACCTGAATGGCCAGGAGACGCTATAGCAAGAGACATCTCATCTGACTCGTATTGCCGGTCAGTAGAACATTCAGCAGTATTGTCTATCCACCAGTTACTTTCAGTCGTTCCCTGAATCAAAATGTGACGAAATAGTTCAGAGAGATTTTCAAAGCTCCTATTAGTAGTGTGGTAAGCAAATACTACTAACATTTGGTGAGAAAGTAGTACTAACATTTAGAGTATTTTGAAACTCTAAAGACTGGCATTCGTCAACCGTGACCAAATTCCCCAAGTTACATCTGCTCATGCATCCTAGCTCCGGAGAGGGTGATAAGTGATCCATGAAAGGTATCTCATTATTAGATTTTTCGACATTTTCCCAGTTTGTAAATGCAGTTTCCACTAACGCCTGTTTGTCAATCCAAAAATTGAAGCAGGGAACTAGAAATGGACAAACTATTCTGAACATTTTTTTCACAATCAATCAATAAATATATATATACCTTGTGTGATTCAGAAAGCATTTTGAAATGATGTAAACCACACCCCGAGTCCAACCACATCACTTGACCAGCAACATTAAACACCACCGTAAATTTTTGTTCCGTCTCCAAATGATGGTACAAGTATTTTCTTCCATCAAGATTGCAAGTCTTAGCATGCGTTGTAGCTTTTATCCAATAATTTTCAGACATGCTTTTGCCAAGGATCTACACGTTCAAAAAGTAGATAAAAATTCAGATGTATTGCTTCTTACTGAAACAACAAAAAATATAATCAGTATATTGGCCTGATTGTTGCGCCAGTATAAATTTTGCAAAATAGTACTAAGGTTCTTGGATAGAATTAGTAATTTCTTACATGGCGTAGCCTCTGAGGATTGTTTTGGAGTTCAATTAGGAAATCCTCCACTGTTTTGATACCGTTCTCAGTCAACCGGTTATGGAAAGCACCATTTTTGTAAATATGCTCTAGTCTCCATACATCATCCGTTGGTGATGGAGGGTACCTCTTCTTGCTTTCTGTGAAAACCGTAACTCAAATAGACTTATTGTTTCGTTTATTAAAGATATAAAAACATACCCAATGAAATGCCACTAAGTGGGGTTTGGGGAAGATTGAGTGTCGCAAAATATAATACTCACTTAAACGTTTATCCTTGACATCAAAGGGTCCTGTCACGGCTTCTATCACTTCAGGTTGATCGACAATCCTTGCTCCTAGTCTTACCACATTCAACTTCTTCATATGCTTTGCAGTGTGCTTTAATTTAATTTCGTTAACAGAAACAACGCCTCCTTCCAACCTCAGATATGGATTTTGATATGTTCCACCTCCTTTTTGCATCACAATATGACTGTTAAGTTCTTCAATTGTCCAATTTTCGTCGTCATTAAGTACAAATATTTCAACTTGTGCTGAGGCTGGAGGCCCATGTCTCACTTGTTGCCCAGTAACAGCATCAACCAATTCCAATTTGGTTCCATTGGGAAAAATACACTCTCCAGTAAATACCATTGGGGCAACCTCGTGTGAGAACTTTAAACGTAAACATCTCGATTCACAAGGATCGAGTTTCTTCTGGGAGTTCCTGTTTTTATGTGGGTACAATGTGGAATATAGTTTAATCTCAGATACAACATGAAATTATAGAGGCAGTACTGTAAGTTTAAGGGTTTAAGTTAAGTACTATTTTAATTATATCAGTTAAAATAAACCAGCGCAATATGTACGCAGACTTTATCCTACTTTGTGAAAATGGAGAAGTTGTTTATGAAAAACAAATTACACTAAGTTATGCTTAACATAATGTTTTACTTTAATTATTGTACAAGTGATGTGATTTGTAATTTTAAGAAACATTCTTAATAGCTCTTTGTTTCTCACCCGTTCTGATCAGTTTCCAAGTCAGAGTTACATTCATGCTCCACCTGGATATATAAAATGTTAGATTAAAGAGTCAGGTATTGATTTACATGTATTTGTTCAGAACCAATGAGTTTTTCTGTATTTAGATGTAATATAATTAAGTAATTAAAAATGTACTATCTTTAAATAATTTAATGCTTTTAGATGATATATAATTACACTTAAACATGCTTAATATTATAATAGAACATAGGTTCGATTTCAAATCTCGTCGCCGACTAAAAAAAAATTTGATGTTAGAAAGAGTAAAATCTAGCCTTTTGTCTTTGATCTTTTTGGGTCTAGGCAAATTATTGAACAACATGAAGCCAAGTGAATATCTTCAATCGAGTACTTCATAAAGACTCTCCTACAATTTTTGAACAATTCACTTTCCTTACTAATTGTTTCCGCTCCCGTCCAAAGACTTCTAATTAAAAATATTTGCAAAGATGATAGTTCATTATTATTCTTTCCACTTTGTCGTCATCGTGCACTACTATCAACTACCATGCATTATCTCACACACACAACCGGCATACTTAGTTACTATTATTGTAGGTATTTATGATTACAACAATCAATCGTCAACATCACTAGCAATTATTTATACTCATTATCACTAGCCAAGTAGCCATTATTATTATAACAACATCACCTCTATCATCTATCAAAACATATTGTCAACCGTCATCATCATTCACCACTCATATTAGCTGACATTCACTACAATTATCTATCTCCGCCACCATTTACCACATCAACCATCAACACCAACCACCGGGCAAAACCATCTCCAATTGACCTCCATAACTATCACCTAGACATCATCATTACCAATGGACATAATTTTTCAAAATATTTTATTGACATAATATTTGATTGATTTAATTATTTACTGAACTTTTCTATTTATCAATTTTTAAATAAAGACAATATTTTGTATAGTCAGATTTTGATGGGAAAAAAATTAATTAATACTTTCTTAATACATCATCAAACATGTATTTTTAATCCAAACATGAACATCTTAATATTAATTCGTTTTAATCATAATAATACTAATAAAAACAGTTTATCCTCAATTAATTTTGATGAACATCTTAATATCCACTCATCTTAATTTGTCTAGAACGTGAAATTATCGTATTTTAATAGAAGAAAATCCAAAAATAGTATAAAATCCAACAAGCTCATCGGAAATAAAATACTCTCTCTGTACCTATTTACTTGTTCACTTTTGAATTGACACACCCATTAAAAAAACAATTAATGACATAATGAGTTTACCATTTTACCCCTATTAATTATGAAGTGGATGAAAAGTTCTACATTTTTCAAAGTAATTAGTCATTTAATTGAGGATATACTAGGTAAAAAAAATTGTCCTTTCTTTATGTGTCAAAATGGACAAGTAATTAGAGACAACTATAAAAAAAAAAAGTGGATAAGTAATTAGGGACAGAGGAGAGGAAAGGGACGGACGGTCTATTTCAATCAAATTCAGTGTCTAATCTATCTTTTCTCCATTCAATTCAGTCAGTCACCAAATATCCTTTTTGTAGTAATTAGTGTCCTCTCCTTTTTCATATACTTTTTGGGGCTTCTTCTAAAATGGAATGTTGAAACGATTAATTTCTTTTTAAAATTTACGTATAATTGATGCCCTTTTCTTCAAAAAGATACACCATATATGATATATATAGTTACATAAATTAAAGTAAATAAACCCTTAGATCTGGGATTTGGTGTCCAAATGAGGTAAGAGTTCATAAAAACAACCACGTCATAGAAACAATTAAATTAACCAAAAAGAAAGCAAATACATAGTAACAATTTATAAATAAAACAATTAAATGTATAAAAAAATATGAACTCACTGAAAAAGTCGACCACAAAGCTAGTAGAAAGGCAACCACAATCCGCCGGATCTTGCAGGGAGATACACTAACATCCCTTATATATGGAGATTCAGAAAATGAGTAAGTCAAAACGATGTTCAGTATATACCAACTTGTAACTTATGTTCACACATCATATATAGCGACTGAATAATAAGTTTTTCCATCGTTTTCCCGCACGATGCAAAAAAACTACATTTTATTATACGAAAAAACAATTTTGAAACTAACAACGTATTCAGATTCAATGAACACCAAAGAAAGTACTATTTTATTGTGTGTTTTTATAATGTGGAAAAAAATATAAATGTGTTCATTTTATTATTATCTCATTATTTTCTTTTTAGCAAAAAAAAAGTAGAGGGGGGCTAGATCTGACCTCAATACAACGCTGATCACTATAAAAAACTTAGAAGGCTTACAAAATCTATTAGTACCTCATAATTAAAGGAGGAGTATTAGGGTTTGTTGTTTCAGTATGTGTGCTCGTGCTTCCTTCTTCGAACGCGCCTATGTTATGTGCCGCCATCACTACTCTTTTTTTCTTTTTTTTTTTGATAAATAGAAACAACAAAATGAATTAATGAGTGTGTATGGCACCTGAATTGAAATATATATACTACTACTTCTCTTGTATTGTGACTATGTGTTGCTTACGAAGACGCGGCTATTGATGGCTAATATAAAATTCGTACCGCAGATTTTCAATAAGGGGGTTCAAAATCTAAAAAAATTGACACATGAAGTAGATGAAGGGGGTTCGACATCTACTATATATACCTAAAAAATTATTTTAATCATGTATAAATCATATAATTTTCCGCCAAAGGGGGTTCGGATAAACCCCTCTAAGGTGGCTCCGCCACTGCCATACCGAATCGTATTTATAGATCATGTTTAGTCCACTACAACATAATCTTCGACAGTATAATTAAATAACACTGAATAACTCAAATAACTCTAGATTAGTTGAAGAGTTCTAAATTTCACTAAAAGAATACTTTCTTTCAATATAAAGTTACTACTCTATTTTAAATAGTGAATTAATTGAAGTATTTTTTCTCTTTTTAACTCTCTCTTTCACTACAGCTTATTTTATTTTTTTATAATAAGCCATCACGAATAAGTTGTGAGACTAGGTGTGTGGGGGTTTGTCATGACCCTACCATGTTAATTAGATTTAAAATATAAACACAATATTTCTCATTCACTACATTTTTTTCATTTTTCAACACAATGAAGAAAATATTCTTTATATAAATTTAGTATTTCTTCCACAAATAAATATAAAAAATGTGAATAATCATTTAATTAAGGAGTGATGGGGCAATCCGTAGAAGATAATGAAAAGAGCACTATCGATCATTATAACCAGTGGCGGACCCAGAAATTTTATCAAGTGGGTTCAAAATATTAAAAAAATAAAAATGAAGCAGTATTAATGTTGCAAGTGGGTTCAATATAGTGTGTTTTGTTTCAAAAAACAGATGAATATATATGTATATACAATATATTTTTTCGAAGAAGTGGATTCATATGAACCCACTTGCAACAAGGTAGGTCCGCCCCTGATTATAACTGCATGAGTTATAAAGAACTATTTTCTCCACTTTATACTTATTAATTATCATGCAAAATATTAAAATGCACAATAACAGCACACAGTTTATCGTTCATCTCAATTCTCTTACGTTTTGCTTAAATATGCACCTGTTTCGTTTGATGACATGAAATTCAATCAATGTGACACATTTATATTTCTCTCAGCAAAGAAAAAGGGGCAGATGTTTATAATAGATACCAATAAGTTAGTTTATTTTTGCGGCCGCACGTTTATACTTTATAGTACTCTACTCTTTGGCTGCAGTACATAACATAGATTAACACTTTTTTAGATTAGTATCTACTCCCAAATCTATGCAGAAAGTGTCTAATCATTTTGTCAGGAATTAGAGGGACACGTAAACAGTCTAAATTATGTAATTAAACAAAGATTAACGTTATTTGATGAAATTCATAATTGATTAAAAAAAACATAAGTATTTGCCTTATGCTAGCTACTTCTTGGGTTTTTTTAAAAAAAAAACAGGATAGAAGAAAATATGAAACAAAAGGAGTAATTTATTTTGTCAAATTTTCGTAATATCAAAAAAATCGTAAGTAATAGGACGTTGAGACGAAAAGAGATAGGTAGTGTTTGGTTGGATAAGATAAAAAAATGTTTTTTAGCATTTATTTTAAAGTCAAAATAAATAAAAATAAATTGAAAGTAATAAGTTAATTTACATTAGGCCTTGTAGATTTTCAGATTGAAACTTGAAAATTTGAATTTTTTTCATATTATGCTTAGACATGCATTTTACTTGAATAAATTTAAAGTTTTCATGAATAGAAGTTGACAACATAAAATATTTGATTATTTAGATTTTTATTTGATTAAATTTAATAATTAAACGTATATTTAAAAAATAAAATTTTAAACTATTTCTAAAATTTATAATAAAATATTATGTTAAAATTTCTAATTTAGAACTTATCTCTTACGCCTATAATAAACCATGATTTTAAGCTCGTTGATAGTCATAACTCATAAATAAACATAAAGGGACGGAGAAATAATTCCCAACAAAAACTACGGGTTAGGACTTGAAAGTCTAATTTTGCGGCGATTGTCTTACTCGATAAGCTTGTAGTGTGCCACGTGGAATAACAACTACCATACATGTATAATAATAAATGAATAATTAATCTCTCCATAAAATAACACCTATAACTAATCTTTATATTGTTAAATAATACTTCATAACTATAACCAATTATAAAACCTCTTATAATTTAGGAACTTTCACAACACGTTAATCAGTAGATCAAATCAAGAGATGTCAATACTTTTATATATATATATATATAATCAAAATTTGATCTCTATATACAATGTAATTTTTTAGTAAAAGAATATCGCTGGATACTCTTAGGTAACCTTTACCTAAGGGTCAAGGGTGGGTCCGCCCCTGGGCCTAAGCTTATTTTGAGAACCTACCAAGATAAATAATAAGCTAATCTTAAGAAAATTAATATGGTTCGCTCTAATTAAGATGGTAAGGAATAAAAGAAGAAAAATTAAAGTAGGTTGAAATTGTTTTTCTGCAAAATCACTAGTACTATAAAAGTTTTTTTCTTTTATTAAAAAAAAACTATAAGAGCGCGGGAAAGAAATGAATGGGAAGCTTAATTGAAAAAGAACCATCAATCAAGGTTCGTGAATTATTAATTTGATATGATTGTCTTAATGAAAACATTATTTGGATGACAAATCATATGATTGGCTAAAGTAATTACCTCGTAAATAACGCACGATACTTGAAACGAAAGCTACTTTTATGTCTTATTTGGCTGGGAATCTCTAATTCATACCCCTTCCATTTCATATTAATTTAATTTTTGAGGTGTTTCATACCTTAAGAAAAATAAATTAAGACATAAATTAAACATAATTTTTCATTTTTACCCTTATTAATTATTGTCAAATTTATGATTAAAATAATTAAATATTAATTAATCACTAATTCCAGTACTACTAATGAAGGGTAAAATTGGAAAAACACTCTAAAAGTAGTCTTGAAAACTGAACAATTAAGTTAATTTGAAAAATGAAAAATGCCTCAAAAATTAAATTAATATGAAATGGAGGGAGTAACACCGAAATTTACACTAAAATGATGTCAATATTACTTTTTCCTATTTTTATTTGTACGTCGGTTTTACTAAAAATAAATAATACTTAATCAACTTTAATTTACTATACTAAATTTTACACTAAAACTGTATTTTCTTTATATTTTCTCTTTCTTTAATGATATATTATTATTTTTTATTTCATTTATATCTTCTTGAATTATTTCTTCTATTTTCACATATTCACCCAATAATTCATATTCTTTTCTTGTATAATAATTTAATATAAAATTATTATGTACCATAATTTTTTAAGTAATATACATATTATAGATTATATTATTATATAATATAAATAAAAGTGAATTATTGATGAAATATGCTTAAATAGATATTAATCGTAAAATTTATTTCAATTTTTACATAAGTGTTACACATTACTTAAATCTATATTAAAGTTAATTCAATATTATATTAAAATCATATATATGAATATACTTATTTATACACATCAACTTTAAGATCTAAAATTAATGTTGTATAAATATTACACAAAAAAATAGATAAGTACACTAGAGATTTCATTAAAAACATACAATTCATAAACTCTTGAGTTAAATTTTTTTGTATTATGAAGATAATAATAGAATACTTGAAAAGTGATTTGGTTGATAGATAAATGTCACACTATATTTAGTGTAACATTATTCAAACGCTAAAATAGTATAAAAATGATATAGAGTTGGACCTCCAAATCACTAAATTTAACATCAAATTAAAATTTAATGTTGGATTAAAGATATTCCCACCTTTATACAACCACAAATATAAAAAGTCTACTTAGCGACAAATCTTTTTAATTAGTTTTAGGCACCCTTATTTTAATATGACCACAACTGCAAAAAGTCTATATATAGAACTCTTTTTGGCCAACAATCATTTTGGCCACATGGCCTAAATAACATAAGGAAAAGTTATATAATAAAAATAAATATATGCTATATATTTATTATATATAATATTATCATTATAATATTAAAAAATATATAATTTACAGCTAAATTGTTTACTTAATAGATCTTTCTTCAGTTTAAAAGAGTGTGATCTCTTATTGAGCAATTTGATTAATTATGTTTAAAAAATATCTATATATTTAAATATATTTTTAATATAATTTAATAACGACAATCAAAATTTAAAATATTTTAGACATAGTGATAGTAGACATCAACGAATTATAGAAATCACAAGAATCATATAGCGTATATGTATCAATCTTAGCCAATAATAACCCAATAGATTCACACATTAATGCTATAGTCTTGTATTTATTATTAATAAAACCTCCAATTAAGCAATTTATTAATTATATGTTTAAATAAATTTTAAACTACATATTTATCAAAATTAAAATATTTTTTTTAAAAAAAAGTATAAAAGAGATTTACAACACATGAGTATTACTGTACCAGTCTCAAATTTATCGTCATTGCAATTTCACTTATCAAGAGTTATATTATGGTGATTATTGACCATCAATGTAAAATATATTTTTCATCATTTTTAATAAAAATATTATAATTTATGCTACTTTTCAAATAGTTTTATAAATATTTAAATTATATTTATAAATATTGAGTTGATCTAATTAATTTAATCTTAAAAAACAATCCAATAGGAGTCAAATTCTATAGTACCTGGAAAAATTAACGCCTACGTTCTCCAATTTACACCGACACACAGTTGTCCTCCAAGGAAAAATTAGTAGGTGACAGCTAATTCATTGTTTAAGAAGAATTTTTAGTATTAAAGAATCTTTGAAGAGTCTTTTTTTTAATAAGAAATTTTTGGAGAAATAAAGAAAGAAGAAGCATATAGGTTTTTAAAAAGGTTGTTTATTTGTGGTCCATGTTTATATGATATATTAAGTAATAAAAGGTCTCATATATCATTAATTTTTCCATTTAGAATTGATATGTCATGAAAGTGATTCATATATATCTTTATCGTTATATAAACGGTTTACATATATCATTTATTTAATGGAAGTGAAAAAATTAGTTTTAAATTTATACTTTTGACTTTTTTTAAAAAAAAAAATCATGTAAAGGTTTATATGACCCTTCTAGCAAAGTTCAAAGTATGTTTTGATCTTTTTCATACATAAATTGTATGTTGACTTCTTTGATTATAATTATTTGAATTTCTTATTCTTATTTTATTTTTTTCTTTCATTCTTTAGTGTAAAGGAAAAAATTTAAAACTAATTTTTTTATGGCTATATTATAATTTTAAATAATTGTTGTATTTGAAAAGAAATGATTGAGTCATCTATAATTAATTTTACAAGAAAAATATGAAACATAAATAAATTTGACCATCAAAATAAAAAAATTAAATTAGTCATTAAAACAAAAAAAAATATGCATGACGAGGATTAAATATACCATATGAATTTTACTTTTTTTTAAAAATTAAATTAAAATTAATTTTTTCACTTCCTGTAATAACCCGGACCCGAAAGGTCATTTTTGATAATTTTGAATAGTCATTTATCTATAGTTAATTAATTTGTGGGTAATTTGTTTATTATTAAAAATAATGGCCCAAGTCTAAAATGTTAAAATAGGTTAGTAGGAATTATTACTTTTAATATATAATTAGTTTAAAGAAAAAAAAAGAAAGAGGCGGAAGAAAAACCAACCTAGACGTGCGACAGAAAGCAAAGAAGCAGGAAAATTCGAGTGATTCAGGTTAGTTCTAATCAAGATTCTTTATAAAATTGTATATATATATATATATCTTAGGGTGATATTATTGTTAAGGAATATGGTTGGAAATTGTTTGTTTTTAAAAGAAAAGAGACAAAATAGTGTCAGTACGTTGTTGGGGTTGAACAGAAGGGAAATTTGAATTGAAAATCAAGGTGGGTGTGATTGTTATAGTGAAATTATGTAATCATTGTCATGAATGGATAAGTGTTGGGTTTT
>JAJOOO010023037.1:0-16871 GCA_029582685.1 Solanum piurae | reverse complement strand
TGTCTCTCTTGCTCCCTTAGTCTTTATTTCCCCCTTGATTATGCTTATCGCGTATGGTCATTTTATTTGCTTCCGCGACCAAGGATGTGTAATGATACACTATGAGGCTTGTTTGAGGTTCCTTCGGGTTCCTCATTCGCCGGTCACGTCTAGGCCCTAGGCTTGGGTCGTGACAGTATACCATGCCCTGTTTATGGTAGTCATGCCATCCAAGAGCTGAGCCTCTATCACATAAGGTTGTTGCATCAAACCTCCCGGAGAAAGTTGATTAGCAACACCCTTATTTACCGAGTCAAGACTCCGGTAAAAATACTGCAGCAACATGTTATCAGGCAAGCCATGGGTTGGGCATTGAAGCACCAATTTTTGAATCGCAGCCAAGTTTCATGAATTGGATCGCCTTCTAGACACTTGAAGCTCTGAATGTTGTCCCGAAGAGTCATCATCTTTGAGGGAAGGAAAAATCGCACTTGAAGTGCGGTAACCAACTCCTACCACAAAGTGATTGATTCACGTGGCAATTCAGTCAGCCACTTGCACGCTTCTCCAATCAAAGAGAACGGGAACAACCTCAATCAGACTGATTCTTTGGAGATATTCTTGAAGGAGAATGGTTTGCATACTTCCACGAAGTTTCTAATGTGCTCATGGGGATCCTCATGAGCCAAACCACTGAAAAGCCCTTTTAGTTGCAAGAGTTGCAACATAGTACTCGTGATGTGGAACACCGCATTCCCTTCGACCGGAGGCAAGAAAATGGCACCAATACCTTCCATGAGATGGGGGTCATTAGCATGAGGCTCGTTGACATCGTTGATGTTACCGATGTCATCTTGATGGCCTACTTGGCTGTCATTGCTGCCGTTCACACTCATACTTCCTGTTTTATCACACAAACAAGCAAAACAAAACTAAAATTAAGTAAGTAGAACTATAACTAACAAGAACAAAATCCCACTCAACTAAAAATTCTCAAGTAACACCACTCCCCGGCAGCGACGCTATTTTGATTTCACGTATCAGACACTACTTCCAGTTCAAGTGCCAACGATCGTGAGTAGTAATATAACCCAACTAGTGAGTTGGGGTCGAGTCCCAAGGGAGTTGTTCGTACTCAAGAATCAATAGAAAAGCATAAATATGCTCAAGTAAATTATAGCTAAAAATATTTACGAAAAAACACATGATAAATTAAGGATTGACACAAGTGTTAAATATCAAAAGGGGGGTTTGTAGTCAACAAGCAACTAAAAACAACAAATAATATGAAAATACGAATATGGAGATGGGATTCTTGGGATGTGATAGGATTATGGGCTAAGGTAAACAACCGGATAATTGCAATTAACAGTAAACCTCTGCAAATCAGTGATTAAGCTAGACTTTAGTGGGGGTAAACTTTCTCTCGAATAATTTATCCCGAATCTAATTGGTTTCTCTCGAGCACCTATAAGCGGCAAGGAAGCACAGCCTTCCCTTTAGTCCATTCACTCTCTCGAGCTAAATGTGTGGAAAAGGGTTTAGGGTTCACTGTCTCGAGCTGAACGCATGACAACCCAATACCCACAGACCATCGATTCAGCAATTTTGGTTTTAAAACCTCTCTCTCGAGCAAGCCAAAAACACGAAGTTAGGATTGTATTTGCAACTACAACCCATTAAATTCAACAACAATTACTGAACGAAATCACTTTTAAACAGCAAATAGACTATCAATTAGCAATACCCAGCAGTTAATTCAACCCATAATCACACCCCAAGAATTGGAGTTTTAGCTAGACATAGTAAAAAGATAGAAATCAATACCGAAATGTGTTTCCATCAACTGGGTACGATTTATATTGTCTTTGCAAATGTTTAAGATGAAGAATCTTCAATACCACTTCCAATTTCTTAGAAATGGAAATCTTCAAAGCTAAGGAAAAATGTCTCTCAAACTCAATTCTCAGTTCTAAAACTTCAAAAACTGAATAATAATATGATTCCCTACAAAATATGATACTAAGCTAAAAATTTAAATAAGTATTTATAGTTGTCAAAAAGTGTGTTGCGAAGGTTAAGTCGACGCAGTTAGTCGGGATCGCCGATCCAGTCGGCGATCCGCCATTTGGTCATTTGTATCGCCTTTTTGCTTTTGCCTTCAGCATCCTTGAGGTCCTGTAACTTAGGCGATAAGGCACTGCATCGCGGAACTGTTCGGCGACTCGTCGATTGCTCCTTTCTATCGCCGACTTGATTTTCTCCTTCAGGGCTTGGCACACTGGAACATTAGGCGAGACCAAGGTCATTCGGCGACTCGCCCAATGGTTTAGGCGATCCTCAGGTCTTGTTTTCTTCGTTCTTTCAGCTGGCTTGTTCCTTTTTTGCTCAATAGTGTCCATGCTTTGTCCCTAAGTTCAAATACCTGAAATTCAAGGATTTACATCAGTTATTGAGACAAAATATGCATTCGAGTGCACTAAATCTATTAAAATAAAGCCCTAAATGAGTCCAAATTGTGGACGCATCACTAAGCCCTAAAGATTTCTCAATTCTCCAAGTTCAATTTCATCGAATTAGGTTTTCATTCAATTCCTCATGGGTTCCAATTGTGTTGATTCAATTGTTTGGTTTTGATCTTGTTATTATTATTTTGACTCAATTACATGCTTTTCCATTGATTTTACATGAACCCATGCATAAGTTCATGATTTTGACTATGAACTCTTAAAGAGATTGATTATTGTGATCTGATGCATTTTGATGGTTATGTGTGACTTTCTTGTGAATTGAGATCGATGTACTTGTTACGTGTGATTGATCTACTTGACATTGAGATTGATGCGCTTGTTACGTGTGATTGATCTACTTGACATTGAGATTGACTTACTTGATTCTTGTTGGTTGTTGGATTGTGACTATTGGACTGTGTATATTGAGCCTTGTGATCTGTGTATTATGGAATTGTTAGATTGAGCTGATTTCTGTGCAGATTGTAGTTTGAGGAGGTTCGGTTGGGATGAAAGGAGTATTCGATTTCTAGTTAGATGCCTTGTTTATTAGGTTGCTTGTTGGGTACCGTGTTGTTGGTACTCACTCCTTACTTCTACATTTGTGTAGGTTCCGAGCCCGATAGAGCGTGATTGCTCTTCTTCTCTTACTTTCTAAGGCTTGTTGAAAAGGACTTGAGAGGTAACTGTTGTTATCCCGGGGGACCCTCTTTTTCATTTTCTTTATATTTTGTTCTATTTGAGAAACAAAGGCTGAGACTTGTTATTATTTCAATTTCGCACTTTACGTATTTAGTGGCTTGTATATGTGACAACCAGATTTTTGGAGTTTTAATAGAAAGAATAAGTTTTCCGCTTTATCTCATTCTTACTTTATATTTCCGCATTTCTTTTGTTTCTATCGTGTTGAAGCTGACTTGTCTTGGTGAAATTAGACACGTGTCATCACATCCGTTTCTAGATCGTAACACAACCCTAAAGCTATTAATATAGAAATACCTAAACAACCTCTATGTGGGCAAGTAAGCATGTCAACCAACACACGCTTGCTTGTAGCCACTTCTATTCATTAATTAATAAAGTAATGTTGTTCTGAAATTGCAATTGGAAGTTTTAATTGCACTTCAGTATTATTTCAATTTATTTTTTCATCATTTATCAACAAAAAAAAAATCTCAAATACTTCTAGTCTTCAAGTGAGATGTTCACTATCACCAAGACAAGAGAGTCAAAAAAAGGAGCATTCAGAGTAATCCAATTGACTTTCTACACATGAACGAATTGAGCAGTGAAGTTTGAAAAACCACGACTAAATCCTGAAAGGGAATAAATGGTAAAATATCATGTCATACAAACGAAAAGTTATAAAAACATTTCATTGTATGGGGACAACACAACAACCACAACAGTGTTAACACCAAACCATAATGCCTACTGCTTATCATATTTTGAATCCAAGGTTAAGACTTTCTGAAAAACCTAACAAACTAGTTACCATCACTATTCACTATCACTTAACATTTAAATATTTTCAGAGAAAAAATTGTCGAATATGTTACCAAGTAATATTATAACAAGCTCAAAACAGAGCCTCAACAATGTACGCACGTGCGCCAGGACCGGAATAGAACACTATCTAATCTAATACAACACAGCCTCTCACGGCCCCAGACAAACATATCTAATAGCCAATCAATAATACAAGGAAGCAGCAAATAAATCTTCAAACCACAAAAACAGAAGTCCAAATATAGAAAATTTAAGGACAAGGAAATGGAAAGGTGCAACAGTGAAACTGATCCGCTCTGAGCTATGCCTTCTATTCAAATGCTTCATCATCGTCATCTGGAAGTGGCTGATTAGCGGCTTGTTGAAGCTCTTCTTCATGCCTGAATAGACATAGTATGGTTAAAAATTAGAAATAGTACAATGAGAACAAAATTTCAAGCACAAGGAACCTACCACATCACAGAGACGAGCAAGCAACAGACTAAAACTTGCATGATCTAAACCTACAGGAACCTAATACTTATTCCTATTCTGTAAGATACAAGAGTTGCTCATGATATCAGTTCTAACTCTGATAAACATATTAAGATGTAATGGGCCTTGTCTTAACTTTATTATACGTATTAAGCAGTGAATATCTGATATTTTTCAGAGACTTGATGACAGTTCTCAATCCTATGGAATACGCATATAAAACGTCGATATTAGCAGAAGCACAAAACAATGAAGCACCAAAAGTACTCAGATATCTTACAGTGCCTGTGCAGCTAAGTCAATGTGTACTTCTGGGGGAGCAAGTGCAGGTGATTCCACAAAGTGAAGATTACCATCCCTACAAATGGGACAAGAAATTACGTTCAATACATCAACAGTATATATGGCTTGAGCAAACAGGAAATATATTTATGTTTATAAGCATTACCCAGCAAGTTTTCTGGCAAGGTACAGAAAAGGCTTCTCAAAGTTGTAGTTACTCTTTGCTGAGATCTCATAGTATTGCAAATTTTTCTTCCTGTGGAAGGTAACTTGCTTTGCCTTAACCTGCCTGTTCTTGACATCAACTTTGTTTCCACAGAGAACAATGGGGATGTTTTCACAAACCCTGGAAGAAGCAATGGAAAAGCCATTTCAGATTCAATTGCATATCATCAATTAAGTTGAGTATAATGCTGGCAGTCTATGAAGAGTTCCTCACCTGCAAAGATCTCTATGCCATGTAGGAACATTCTTGTAGGTCAGACGGGCTGTAACATCAAACATGATAATTGCACATTGCCCATGAATGCTGCACGATTGACGTAGAGAAATATGAGAAGCCAAAATACAGTCACCAAAAGCTTCAACCAAGACAACTAATGGCAAGGAGTCATCCATGTGATTGATATAAAAAGGAATAGCAAGGTATATGTTCAAATGTGATATTCAGCTTAAAAGAGATGCAAGTGTGAGCACAGTTATACAAGACCACATTCTAGAAATACAAATAGTGGCATTTTCTGAATAACAACACATGTCACCAACTATTCTACACAGTCAGAACAAACCACCTAATTTCTGATATCTCTTTTTTCTGGAAACTTTGAAGTTTGAACTTTACACAGTAACTATTAGGATATGATAGCAAAAGTTTTTCATCAGAAATAACATCCATCGAGCAGCAGAGACTTGCAGAAACTAAAGGTTTTAAACTGCCTAGAACCACTTACTAGTAACCATCTCTGAGACCTCCAAACTTCTCTTGTCCGGCCGTATCCCAGCAATAAAACCGAATCTTCCCACAATTTGTGAAGAAGTCTAGTGGATGAACCTCCACACCAATAGTGGCTGTATGAAAATGAAATTTAATAAATAATCGACTCATGAGAATCCAACAAAATAAGAAACAGAGCAAGCCTATTGAATACGATAACAACTCAAATTATCGAAAGACTTTTTCTGTCAGTATCGGAAATCAAAAACTTACGTTCATATTTTTTTTCGAATTCACCAGTGAGATGCCTTTTGACAAATGTTGTCTTGCCTGGAAATCCATTTACAACAGGAACCATTAGGATACTCTAACAAAAGGAAGCAAGCCACCGATCTCAATGAAACATTCACTTCAATTTACAAAGATCAGAATGGATACCCCACAAATAACAGTTATCCCATAAATTTGCAGTATAAACTCATACATGATTACTTAACTACTTGAAATAACTCTCATATAAAACCATTACAAATCAAAATCTCTCATTAGTCAATAATGTTTTTCAAATGAATGAAGAAATCAAAACAAAATATCTGCTCGACATCAAATGTTAATACTGATATTCTCTTTGAAACAAAAGATACTAGAAACAAATCTCAGTTAAACATAGAAACATACCAGTTCCTCCATCACCCACAATAACAAGCTTGAAGCTTGGATAATCTACAGTTTGCTGGTTTGGTAAAGCCTGTAATAATAAATTCACAAACACCAGCACAAGAAATCAGCCAAAACAGTTACAATCCAACACTGATCACATACCAAATATAACTCATCTACATCTTCAATCAAAGTTAAAAACCAACTTCCTAGAAGAAAAAAAAGAGACAAAAACTCAACAAAGTGTATAAGCACCTCAATCTCAAACCTAAGTTGAGATTTGTTCCCGTCGACATGACACGGGGGATGGGGGTGGGGATTTTGATTTCTCAAAATTAAAGATAAAGCATATATAAGACATGGAATATGGCATACTTCCAATCCTTACAAGTATTTCCTCTTGGTCAACATTTACTATTTATAAATGTGTTCTTTCTCATAGAAAAAAAGGAATAGTTTCTAAATTAATTATTAGCATGCTGGTTTTTAACAATTAATTTATGTTTCTTAACTCCCATCTTGGAGAATGAATGATTGAATTCTACAACATACCATCTAAGTTTTCCACAGGCTATATATCAAAATGAAGAATACCTTTATAGCTCCATTTAATAATTTTGAATTTTTTTAGCTGATATGTATTTATACCCGGATCCATATAAATACAAATCTTAAAATTCAGATTTTGCCAAATCCTACCCCCAGATACGCATCCGAAGTGTATACACACCTCAATCTCAGACTATTCAGGGTCGACTATACATCTCATCTAAATTAAGATCAGTTATCATTTCAATACTGATAAATACTTTGCGATTATACAAAATTTATCCAAGCAAAGCTAAATCCAACTTATAAACGAAGAAAAGGAACAACTTGACCAAAAAAAGAAACAAAAATTCTATAAACACTCAATCTCATCCTCTACACAAATTTTCCTGTATCTAAGACTCCTCATTTCAATTAAGATAAATACTTTGTCCAAATTAAAGAGAACATACAACTAAAAGCCGAAAAGCACAAATTCGTCCAATTCAAAGCTCAAACACACACAAAATCAACAAATCGTATAAACACCTCAATTCCAATTCTATTAAAAAAAACATGAAAATTAAACGCTATACGGAGTACAAAAATTGAAACTTTACTCACCATTGTCGAAAAGATGAGAAGAAAAAATCGCAGCAAACCTTCGCAAGAGAGAGCGGTAGGGTTTATTTTGAGAGAGAAGAAAAAGTGAAATGCGTAGGGTTTATAAATTGGGGAAATTTGCTTAAACTTGACGCCTTGGGGTCTTTTTTATATTCTAGAAAGATACCAAATTTTTTAATTTCAAAATTGTCTACTATCTTGTTTTTTTGTGTCGGAAAATAAAAATAATAATTTTAAAATTTATTTTAAAATTTTATTTATATTTTTCTTACTTTTATAAGTTTTAAGCCAACTTTTACTATATGATAAATGACAATAAGCACACAGCTCCTTAACATGTCTGTGTCATCAAAAAGGGCATTACGATCTTTCCAATTATACAGCTTTGCCTGCCATGCGTAGCCCAAATCTTTTATAGCTATTACCTCGTCGCTTCGTCTTCCTCTTGTCAACTTCACCATTCATCATCTCTGTTGAAATTGTTTACCTTCTTCGCACCTCTTAATAGTTCGGTTTGTGCATAAAATTTTCGGGTGAGTGCTTTGCTCCTCTCTGACTATGTATAACTGTGAGTTCTATGTTTCCTCTTCGTGGTTTGTCGCTTATTGTCTTTCTTGTATGTGTTTTATTTTTTCTCTTGCCCTGTAAATAAGCTTTATACAATTTTGCGTAGCTTAGAATTTTTTTTATAAAGTACACCTACTAATTTTGCCGTCGGTTGAATATCATAACCACATTTTCGCGCAACAGAGAGTTTCTCAACGCCTAGAAACTATATCTATGATTAGTCAGCCGAGGATTTGTAATAAACTAAAATCCAATATTGGTTCCTTGGAAGGGCAAAACCAAGAAGTCTGGCAACTTGTTGTTCATCACTATTAGTGCTAATCTATTTATGTATCGACAAAGAAAACAAGTGCGTAAAGCTAATTAGAAAAATTTACTAACTTTTAATTAATAGCGAAAGAATCTCATTCACATGGTCATACCCTTTACGGTTTAGCTAAACTATTCTGCTCGTTGTGACTTTCTGTCACGTTCCGAGCCTACATGACATGGCCGGCACTCGAGAACCATTGTTGGCCCCAATCGAACCCTTGATCTGGCTCAATACTCAGCGGAAGACTTATTCAACATTAGATGAACTCAAAAGTAAAGATTTTCTCAAACAGCCTCAAAATAGATAACTCAGAATATTATAATGAAAACATTCAACTGCCAAAAGAGGCAACTCAAGTCTTAAACATTTAACAATGGAAATGAAAAGACTCCTCAAAATACTACTGTCTACGAAATCTCTAAATACTATGATAAACATCGGGAAAAGACCCACGACATCTTAACAAAACTGAAAAGTAAACGGGGATCCTCCAGAAGCAAGGAGGCTCACCAAAGCAACTCTGGACTACAAGTGGTATCAACGGAGCACCTGTTGATGACCCTAGTTACCTGTATATGCATCATGAAAGATGCAGGCCAAGTGGCGTCAGTACATGGAATGTACGAGCATGCAAGGGAAACTCTAAAGCACAGATATAAGCTTGAACTGATAAAAAAGGAAGAACATACTCACCTCATGTCGCACCCTATTTCGAACTGGCCGAAACAGTTCACAACATAATATGGCTGACACTCTGGTTTTTGAAAAAAAAAATTGTTTTGTTTTAGAGTCGCCACCTAAATTTTAAGGAAAATATTAGGAAAACCATTTTTTAAATATGTAAGTGTAGACTCTGTTTTGATTTGCGAAACCAGTGAGATTCTAAGTAAGGGTTTTGGTTACTCTAGGGGAAGGTGTTAAGCATCCCTCAGAGCCTATCCGAAGACAGTCCTTAAACTCAATTTAGGAAAATATGATTAGAAAAACATGTTTATTTATTTGCTTTAAAAATCAATGATAAGTTAATTGGTTAGTTTAAGAAAAAATTAAAATATAAGGTACGACATATATATGTCTTATAAAATAGATTTAATAGTAGCATCTTTATCATATTGTAAAATAAATAAATAAATGTACTTAAAAGTATGTTAATTTTTATATGTTGGAAAATATAGATATATCATAGTAAAGTTATCCTAAAAATATATAGATGTTAAATTTATGAAAATATGTCGTTTTATTAAGACGTGAAAAAATAAAATAAAATAAGATAGTAGTCGAGTGTAAATATGTAATAATATGTGATATATCATTTGGATGAAAATACATAAAAATAGAGTTTCCTAAAAATTAAAATAAATAAATAATAATGATACTAAATGTTAAAATATTAGATAGAGTTTGTGATCTTAAATATGTTTATTATAAAGTGTAGTATATACATGTAAGTTGTGCAAAACATGTGAATGTTTATTATTTTTTTTACATGTAAGGACAAGTTAACGATAGATTAGATTTAGTCAAATAATATGTGTAAAGTGTAGGAATAAATCATAAAAATAAATAAATAACATTCAGGACAGTAATTAAAAAAATAATAGATTATGTAGAGAAAAATATAGAATATATACATTTATGTGTATGACATATATATGTACCTTGTATTTGAACTTGTTGTCATATCTAAAATAGCATGTTAAGATTAAAATATTTTTAGCAATGTTTGATCCAAAAAAAAGTAAGAATAGTCAATACATTTTTTATAAAGGGGGGATGTAAAGAGTATAAAAAAAATAGGCCTAACTATTGAGCCTTATTCTATAGTCATATTTGTTTTGTTAAATATATAAGCCTACTTCCCTACTTATTTTCTTAAAAAAATGTATATCTAAAGATAAATATCTTAGCCTTAAGTAAATTTCTAAATGTAATTATTCTAGCCTTTAGACTAGTTTCAAAACATTTGGAGGTCCTAAGTTAATTTCTAAATGTAATTATTCTAGCCTTTAAAATAGTTTCAAAATATTTGGAGGTCCTAAGCGATGAGCAGGCCTAAATGAATATTATTTTAGCCTTTATGTATCTCTAAATTCACTTGGAAGTCCCAACTCATGAGTTTTATTTTTTCCTACTCAAGTACCTAAATGAAAATTACTTCACCCTTTTGAAACTTCATTTGGAGATTTTTTAAAACGATAAGCCCCTCTTTTCAACTTAAAAGCCTGAAAGAATGTTATAAGTGAAAATGCTAACCCATTTTTATAGAAAATATCTTTTGTATCATTTGTTCTAAAAGTATTTCCACAGAATTCACAAACAAATAATATTGGCTCAAATAAATAATCTTAAAAATAAAAGACAAACAATATATCAAAACTTGTAAGTAAAGGTTAGCCAATATATCCAAACAATATAATTAAGACTCGAAAATAGTAAGGCTAAGAAATATTGGACTCCTAATTTGCGAGATTCCAAGCGTTGCGATGATCCTAATTGTTGTTGGCCTAATATCTTAGGCCAATAACGAGTTCCAAAGTAGAAACTCCAACTCTCCGGTTGTACATGAAACATAAGAAAATAAGTAAGAGGATTAGAGTCAGCGGGCAAAACAAGGACTAACTGTAGATATTAAAAGCCATGAACAACTCAACAACATTTTTTAATAGCATTCCAAGACATTCACTCACTCAACTCTCGATCTAAAGGAATGAGAAAAATACACTTAATTGGCAAGGATGGAAAGCAGAGATTCTAATTTAGAAAGTGACGATCCAAGAGAAGTGTATTAGTATTATGCAATACAACATGTTGTTTGACAAAGAGAATAGCTCCTATGGCAGAAATACACCAGTTTGAATAATCAGATCATATAAATAAAGAAACAGGATCTGGGAGAAATCTTATTGAACTTAAACTAAACTAGCATTGTATCCATCAAGCAGTAACTCTAAATCACTTTAAAGCAAACTAAAAGACAGGGCAGCGACAATACTTAGTCAAAACATAATGAAATCGAGCTTCAACTAGTGCAAAACTTAAAACATACATACGTTATAGACATACTATAATCCGAAGCCTGAATTTTAGCTAGAATCAGATCCTATTTCCAATTGATCGGGAAAAGAAAATTAAGTCGAGATTAAACAATATAAGAGAAGAGCACCAAATTTACTTGGAACTCACAATTAAAGTTATAACAACATACAAAAATCACAATACACTCAAAGCAGTAGAAACAATACAAGCTACTGGATGAACTAAGTATCAAAAACAGAAATTTCTAAAGAGAATAATTATGACTAAATTTTTTTTTTTGCGAAAGACGAGCAGCACATTAAGCTAAAATAAATCGAGATTGGAAGAGATTTTACCTTGTGTTGAGCAGCAAACTAAGTGCTTTGACGTCAAGATTCAAAGTCCAAACTTACTCGAACTCAAATTCAAAAATCAAAAAACAGAAATACAAGAAGAGAGACAATTTTCAAACTTTGAAAGGTCTGAAGTATTACAATTTAATTTGGGTCGTCCGATCGTTTGATTGGACGGTTGATAAAATAAAGAGTTTGAAAATAATTATATATATATGTATATATATATATATATATATATATATAAATAATAGTAAAAAGATGGATTAATTAAGGCCGTCAAATTAGATTGTAGGGCCGAGATTGAATCTAAAGAAACACAATCCACGTGCTCGCCGCCTACGTGGCATACATGGATTGGCCGGTTTAAGGTGACTTGGACTGCCAAAATTGCTCAAATTAAATCCAATTAAATTATAACTTCTTCTTTATTAAATAGTCATAATTTATTAAATTAAAAATAATTATTTTACAAGATTAGCTTATTTGATAAAATTAGTCACTATTAAAAATAAATTAATATAAATTAGTAACACATTAATTAATTAAGCTTTCTAATTTTAAAAAATGTACGAAAAATAATTATTGAGACGATAGAAATTATATTTGAACGAAAATGGATTCAATTCTTACGAACGACACTTACTTAAAAATGACAAAGTAAGTAGTAATATAATATATTTAATTTTTGTAAGAAATAACATTTATGAAATAAATTTATCAGGTAAAATAAATAATCAAAAATCTTTTCGTATTCCTATAAAAATTTCATAACATATTATTATTATTACATGTGGAGAGCCAAAATTGGGTGTCAACAGCTTGCCTCTTTCTTTGTCCATGGAAGAGAGTAAAGAAGACGTGGACAAAGAAATATTGACACAATCCAATTTTAGGCGACCCACCAAAATACACTTTGAGCAATAACTTGACAAGAATGTTTATGGGGTTATGGCCTAACTCTAGCTTCCGAGCTGCCTACATATCTCAGGTTTCATGAGAAATCAGGCCATATGTAGTTCGAGAGTGTAGGGATATAGCAAATTTTATTAAAAATTTACCCCAGTATCAAATTATGGTAATACTAAAATCTTTTGGTGGTGAGGTATGAAGAGATTAACACAAATAGAAGGACGAGATATAGTTCTAAAGAAACGTGAATGCTCCGTAGCAATTTCTACTGAAGACCTATGGTGGAGGGATGAATTTTAAAAATGATGCCCAAGTGTCGAGTTACAATGAACTGAGACATGAAAGAGCTATAAGTAAGATTTAAATTTGAACTTTTGAAATTCGAGTCGAGTTGAGTTTTGAATGTGAATCCTTGACGTAGCTAGTGATGCTTGACATTGCACTAACTTGCCCTAGTTTGCTGCTTAGAGGGAGTTCCTCGTTGTATTGTGTTGTCCTGCAAAACATGTAAAAAGGTGAAAAGTACATGTTGTGGTTCAAAAATTATAAATTGAAATAATAATGTAAAGAGTAGAGTGTAGATATTAAAACGATTGTTGATGTCTCTTGTGATGTAGGTAAAGTAACTTCTAATGTAGAGGCCCTCGACTGGCGGGGCTGTTGTAATGTAGAAGCCTGCATCTGGCTGTGTAAAGCTTGTAATGTAACATTTGATTGTTGGCGTATGACAGTGTCACTATGCTTGCATGCCCCCGGTCGGTGGAGCTTCGGTGACGTCGCTACAATGATAGTCTATGATTGGCGGAATGTTGCTTCTTTTGCTTATATACAGGCTCTAATTAGTGGAGTTCGGTTGACGTTATGCTTGCATGCCCCCGATCGGTGGAGCTTTGGTGATGTCGCTACGATGTTAGTCTCGATTGGTGGAGTTTGACGAAGTTTGCTATGTACAACCCCCGGTTGGTGGAGCTTCGGTGACATCGCTACGATATTAACCTTCGATTGGTGGAGTGTGATGAAGTTTGCTATGTACCGCCTCCGATTGGTGGAGTTTGATGAAGTTTGCTATGTACAGCCTCCGGTTGGCGGAGTTTGACGAAGTTTGCTATGTACAACCTCCAATCGGTAGAGTTTGAGTTACATTTGCTATGTACAACCCCAGGCTTGTGGAGTTTGGCGCTGTGTGACGGTGGTCTCCGGTTGGCGGAGTTCTTGATGAGGTTGGTTTACAAGCTCCAGTTGGTGGAGTTATTTTGACAGAAAGCTAACTATCCTATTTTCCTACGAGGGCCCTCTTGTCTTCAGTATTTGATTTGGATCTCGAGCGTACCTGCAAAAAATTAAATGAAATATTCTTAGACATAAGATGCAAGTTGAAGTACTTTCGGGAAATAAAGTAGGGAAAGAGTGTTTTGGCTCATGATTGTGAGAAATCGAATGGTGTTTCTGGTCATTCCCCGAGACTTCATGTTATTTTCCCTGATTCCTGTGTTCCTGCACTTAAAGAAAATTTAGTTTGGGAGGGGGTGTTTATTTGTATCGACTCACAGACTGAAGCCTCGTCACTGGAATCCTTCGACACCTTCTCAGTCCCGCATATAGTTTCTTAACCTAGGGACTGGGTAGGTGGAAGAGTAGAAAGAGAAAAAAAATCTTTTTGAAAAGCATTAACTTGTTTTTCTAGAAAATAAGTATATTACGTATATATTAGGTATATATATACATAGTAATTCTCCAGCTCTTTTAGATTATGACATGTTCCGAAGTCCATCGAGCTTTTATTTTGTTGACTATATCCAACATGGTCTTCTTGTAGTTTTTACCCTCCTGATGAAGCTTCCCTAGTTATTTTGTAGACATTGCGACGATCGAGATTCTTCATATTCTGAGGTTACGCTAACTATGAGAAAGTATTTCCTAAGGGTAAGAAAAAAAATGGAAATTATGTAGAGAACTGATCGAGCCTGACTCAGGCTGCCTACGTATCCCAAGATAGGAATCAGATCGTAACGTAGTTCAAATACAAGCGGGAGAAGTAGAAGTATGTAATGTAGTGATCGAGCTTGACTCAAGCTGCCTACGTATCCAAGTGGAATCAGGTCGTAACGTAGTTCAAATATAATATGAGAGTGAAAAATTTGAAATGCAATGGACCGAGCCTGACTCAGGCTTCCTACGTATCCAAGTGGAATCAGGTCAGGACGTAGTTCAGATTACAATAGGGAAGAAAAATATGCAAGGGAAAAGTAAGAACATGCAATGCAATGCCCGAGCTTGACTCAAGCTGCCTACGTATCTAAGTGGAATCAGTGACGCGTCGCACCACCCATTCCCCCAGAACTTTCTAACAAATTTTTCTTCTCGATTTTTTGCCCTAGTTCGCCTAGAATCGATTGATTTCTTCCTAACTCTCTTAGATTTGTATACCCAACATAATTAAACGAAAATCTACTCAAATCTTCTCAAGAACAACCCTCAAACTCAAACCCTCGCCTCAAAAACTCATCAAATTTCAATAATAAAGATTTAAGAACGAAACTTCAAGAAAACTCATTAAGAACTTCATTACACGGATTTTCATGGAAGAAAACAAATCAAGAAACTCATGATTGGCGTGAGGGTGAATGAACCCATCACTATGAAAGCTTACATACCTCGTTAGGATCAAATCCTTGACGAAATCCCTCGACGATCGCAAGAAAATCTTGAACGCTTGAATCTTTTCTCCCTTTTCTCCCCTTTGAACTTTTCCCTAACTTTCCAAACGTTTTAGACTTTAGCATAAACTGGTTTTAATCAGCTTTGACCCCCTAATTTGGGTGGAAAAACATGTGGACTAAGTGGGGTAAGGAAAAGATCAAAATACCCCTACATAATTCGGATGAATTTCCTTAACTAGACAGGCTAAACTCAAATGGGCATATCTCCCTCATATAAACATGGAATTTAGCAAACTTGGTGGCGTTGGAAAGAAGACTCAAAGATCTTTCATTTGATATCTCACGGGCCACCTAAATAATCATATGCTGAAAGTTATGGTCGTTTAAAGTTGACCCAAAACTCACAATTGAAAACTAACTTGCACAAATCTAACTTTGGCTATTTCTAATTTAGTTCTTCCTAAAATTAGCTCTTTCTAAAACCGAGGTGTTACAATATCTCTCCCTTGGGAACATTTGTCCTCGAATGAGATCAATCTAAATAGAACTAAGGGTGGCAACATCTAACACCTAGCTCAGACACCCAACATGCAATTTAACACAACATACCACATCAATTTAAAGAGTGTTTTACAAAAGTCATTACCTTGGTCTGGAATTTCTCCGGAAGAAAAGAGATGTGGGTATCTCCTCTTCATATCCTCATCAGCCTCCCAAGTAGCTTCCTCAACAAATTGATGGCTCCATAAGACCTTGATTGATGCTACCTCCTTGGTTCTCAACTTGCGAACCTGACGATCAAGTATCTCAACGGGTATCTCCTCATAAGATAGGTTGTCCTTAATACCAATATTCTCAGTAGGTATAATAAGTGAAGAATCACTCATACACTTTTTCAACATAGAAATGTGAAACATCGGATGGACTGCTGCTAACTCTGGCGGTAGCTCCAATTCATAAGTTATATTGCCAATTCTTTCAGATATCCTATAAGGACCAATATACCGGGGACTAAACTTCCCCTTCTTGCCAAACCTCATAACACCCTTCATGGGTAAAACCTTCAAGTAAACCCAATCATCCACCTCAAACTCCAAGTCTCTTCTCCTAACATCTGTATAGGATTTCTGATGACTCTACACTGTTTTCAACCTTTCTTGAATGATCTTCACTTTCTCTATGGCTTGATGAACCAAGTCTGGTCCTATCAACCCAGCTTCACTAACCTCAAACCATTCAATAGAAGATCTACATCTTCTCCCATAAAGAGCCTCATAGGGAGCCATCTCGATGCTAGAGTGATAGTTATTATTGTAAGAGAACTCTATGAGAGGTAACTGCTCATCCCAATTACCCTTGAAATCGATCACACAAGCCCTCAACATGTCCTCTAAAGTCAGAATCGTATGTGTAACGACTCGGAAAATTATAGAGTGAAACTAGAGCCTCATATGTGAGTTTGGAGTCGAGAACTTAATGAAATGATTATATTTGAAATGACCCAAAAAGTTCTTAAAAATGTGCTTCGGAAGTTACCGGAAACTTGTTTAG
>JAJOOO010023036.1:0-17948 GCA_029582685.1 Solanum piurae | reverse complement strand
AGTCATGAGTTTCTTTTCAGTATTTTCAGTCTTTTAGTTTTAGTTTTGCTAGACCTAGTTGGGGCATGTCCCAACATTTCTAGTCAGTTTAGAGGCTTATTTCAGACATAGTTAGATTCAGCTTAGTATTGAGTTAATATTTCATTTGTATTAAACTCATCAGTTTTTCTTATGTATATGGGTATTCCCCATCTTTTCATTTTAATTATGATTTAGCTTCCGCATCAGTTTATTATCTTTAGTATGCTCATGATCATGCCATCAGGGTTAGCTTGGGATCACTTGTGGTCCTAGGTCCCGTGTCCGAGTCTCGGGGGTAGCTCGGGGCGTGACACATTCAACTGCCTTTGGTTGACATTTTGCAGGGTATCCCGAAGTATGCTAAATACGTGAAAGACATTGTGGCTAGCAAGAGGAGGCTCACGGAGTATGAAACTGTAGCACTTACTGAGGAGTGCAGCTCTAGGATCCAAAATAGACTACCCAAAAAGTTAAAAGATTCGGGTAGTTTTACAGTGCAGATTACTATTGGGCAAATTGTTCATGCCCGCGGATTGTGTGATTTAGGGGCTAGTATAAATCTGATGCCCTTGTCATTATATCAAAAGCTTGGGTTGGGTAGTCCAAAACAAACCACTGTTATTCTCCAACTTGCTGATATATCCATTGCTAGGCCAGAAGGGGTGGTAGAAGATGTGTTAGTTCAAGTAGGTTCTTTGATTCTTCTTGTGGATTTTATGGTCTTAGATTTTGAACCCGATTCTGAAGTTCCATTCATTTTGGGACGTTCGTTCTTGGCCACGGGTAGGGCATTGATTGATGTAGCAGCTGGTTAATTGACTATGAGGGCACATGATAAGGTAGAGGTATTTGATGTTTACCGCGCTTTAAAATTGCCTTCTATTTATGAAGAATTATCTGTTATTATTGTGACTGATCGCATAGTAGAATCACAAGTAGTGGTTCCCGAAGATCCCTTAGAGAAAGTGTTAGTAGGTTGTGGAGTAGATGGAGATAGCGAGGCCCAAGAGATAGATACATGTTTGAATCTGGAAATCATAGAGGCTCGCAAGCATAAAGTGGAGCCATTAGATCGTGAGTTAGGGCCACCACCCAAACCCTCCATCGAAGAAGCCCCCAAGATGGAACTAAAAAAACATTGTCGGCTCACCTCAGGTATATATTTTTGGGTACTAATGAAACTTTGCCTATTATACTTTCTACAGAGTTGTCTGAATACATGTTGATGCGGCATTGAGGATCCTAAAGCGGAGAAAGAAGGTGATTGGATGGCAGATGGCTGATATTCATGGGATTAGTCTGGCGTTATGTATGCACATAATCTACATGGAAGAGGATCACAAACCAAGTGCACAACATCAACGTCGACTAAATTATTTGATGAAAGAAGTGGTGAGAAAAGAAGTAATAAAGTGGCTAGATGTTGGAATTGCTTACCCGATCTCTGATAGTAAATGGGTAAGTTCGGTGCAATGTGTTCCTAAGAAGGGAGGTATAATTGTGGTAAGGAACGAAAAGAATGAGTTGATTTCTACTAGAACAGTGACAGGGTGGAGAATTTTTATGGATTACCAAAAACTAAATGATGCTACCCGGAAAGATCACTATCATGTTCCCTTCATTGATCGGATGCTTGACCGACTAGCAGGGCAAGAGTACTATTGTTTCTTAGATGGGTATTCCGGTTACAACTATATCTTAATTGCTCCCGAGGACCAGGAAAAGACAACGTTCACTTGTCCTTATAGTACCTATGCTTTCAAATGCATGCCATTCAGACTTTGCAATGCACCGGCGACTTTTCAAAGGTGTATGATGGCCATTTTTCATGATATGGTGGAAGACTTTGTAGAGGTGTTCATGGATAATTTCTCCGTCTTTGGGAAGTCTTTTGAGGTATGTCTCCGGAATCTTGATAAAGTACTTGCTAGATGTGAGGACACTAACTTAGTTTTAAATTGGGAAAAGTGTCATTTTTTTTGTTAGAAAGGGGATAGTGATAGGACACAAGGTATCTAAGTCTGGTTTAGAGGTTGATAAGGCCAAGGTAGGAGTTATTGAAAATTGCCTCCTCCCATTTCTGTAAAAGGGATGCGTAGTTTTCTTGGTCATGCAGGATTTTACAGGCGATTCATCAAGGACTTTTCCAAGATTGCAAGACCTATGTTCAGTCTCTTAGAGAAGGAGGTGAAATTTGACTTTGATGAGATGTGCTTGAAAGCTTTTGAGATGTTGAAGAGGAACTTAATTAAAGCTCCCATCTTAATTGCTCTTGATTGGGAATTACCATTTGAACTCATATGTGATGCAAGCGACGTAGTAATGGGTGCAGTGCTGGGACAAAGGAAGAATAAAGTGTTCCACTCTATCTATTATGCTAGCAAGACCCTTGACTCTACACAAGCTAATTACACAGTGACTGAGAAGGAGATGCTGGCTCTAGTGTTCGCCTTCGACAAGTTCAGATCGTATTTGGTAGGTACTAAAGTGATTGTTTTTACTGACCATGCATCTATTAGGTACCTATTCAACAAGAAGGATGTGAAACCAAGGCTGATTCGATGGATACTGCTTCTCCAAGAATTTGACCTTGAGATCAAAGATAGGAAAGGTACTGAAAATCAGATAGCGGATCACTTGTCGAGGTTGGAGGATTTTTCCCATGTGAAAGAAGGTGAGCAAATCCGGGAAGAGTTTCCGGATGAACAATTGATGGGATTAGATATCTCTCAAGTGCAATGGTATGCAGACATTGTGAATTTGATAGTAAGTAGAGAGTATCCTCCGGGTGCCACCACCCAACAAAATAAAAAGCTCAATCATGATGCTAAGTTCTATATCTAGGATGAACCATTCTTGTTCAAGCAAGGTGTGGACCGGGTGGTGAGAAGATGCATTCCGGAGTATGAGGTCTGGTTTTTTTTGGCCCTCGTTATTTAAAGATTCTATTTCTTTTGTGAAGTGTTGTGATAAATGCCAAAGGTTGGGTACTATTTCAAGAAGACATGAGATGCCACTAAGTAACATTTTGGAGGTGGAAATCTTTGATGTGTGGGGTATTGACTTCATGGGTCCCTTCCCGCCATCTAGTGAAAACCAATACATTCTTGTGGTTGTGGATTATGTGAGTAAATGGGTTGAGGTTGTCGCTCTTCCTTCGAATGATTCAAGGGTGGTGATAAAGTTCATCAAGAAGCACATTTTCACTCGCTTTGGCACTCCAAGGGCAATCATAAGTGATGGGGGTAAGCATTTCATTAACCATCTTGTTAAAAACCTTCTTGCTAAGTATGGTATTCGTCACAAGGTTGCTACAGCTTACCATCCTCAAACGAGTGGACAAGTGGAGGTTTCGAATAGAGAGGTGAAGCAAATTTTGCAGAAAATGGTGTGCACAGAGGAAAAATTGGTCTGAAAAATTAAATGATGCGATGTGGGCATATAGGACTGCGTATAAGACACCAATAGAGACTTCTCCCTATCACATAGTATTTGGTAAGGCATGTCATCTTCCGGCAGAATTAGAACATCAAGCTTATTGGGCAATCAAGAGGTTAAATTTGAACCCCGAGCTAGCCGGTAAAAATAAAGTGAATCAGTTGCATGAACTTGAGGAGTTTAGGCTCCACGCGTATGAGAATGCCAAGCTTTACAAGGAAAAGACGAAAATGTGGCATGACAAACACATAGTTGCTCGAACTTTCACCCCCGGAGAAAAGGTACTACTCTTTAACTCTAGATTGAGGTTATTCCCCGGAAAACTCAGGTTTAAATGGAGTGGTCCTTTCGAAGTGGTAAGAATGACACAACATGGGGTTGTTGAACTTAAAGGTGAGACTGGCCCTACGTTTTTGGTAAATGGGCAAAGGGTAAAACACTACTTTGATGTAGATTCGGATCGTGATCGGGAGGCTCTTGAGCTTAATGATGAATGATCCAAGCTGAGTCGTGTCGTGACGTTAAATCAAGAGCTACACGATAGGCAACCCGTGAATAACATGTAATAAATAGGTAGTCGTTTTTTAATTTTGAATTTTTTGTTTTAGCATAGTTTCAATTCTTAGAATTTAGGAATATTTTTAATTACTAGTTTTAGCTAGATAGGATTTTTATTTATTTGTAACTTACCGTATAATATTTAAAAATAATAATAATAATAATAATAATAATAATTTACTGAAGCCAAGCGCACTGGCTGGAGCGCTGCGCCTGGCTATATGATTCAGAGAACAAGTTGGGGCGCACTGAGCGACGCGTCACCTCTCCATCGCGCCACACTCCAATTTTTTTAAATTCGGATAAAACCCGACCCACTCCCCTTAAATCCCTAAAACTCCCAATTCTTTCCCCATTCTCCTAAAAACACCCCAACCCCCCTAAATTCTCTCCGACTCTTCTTCTTCTTCTCACATTTCATCTTCAAAAACCTCCATTAACACCACCAACCTTTCTTCTTCCCCACCACCCACTATAAAACCTCAAAACCCACAACTCCAACACTACTTTTCCCCACTTCTCTCTTCCTCCCAACTTTTTCTCCATCTTTTCCCTCACCCACTGCCAATTTCGAACACCTTCCCTCTAATTTCAATTTTTTTCTTTTTCTCTATTTTGTTCTTCTTCATAGGTTGTAATGACACCAAAAGTAAAGAATATGGTTGGTTCTAAGTGGAGTAGGAAAGGTGAAGCATCTGGGTCTGGAAATCGAGAACCAGTTCAGAAATTTTGGAAAAAGGCGGTGGAGAGGTATGGTTGGGAATGGTTCGAGTGTCAGCGCGAACCGAAGTATATGGGCGATGAGTATGTCCATGAGGTAAGGTTGCAGTCTCAATTTCCTGTTATTTATCGGACTGTGCTTGAGTTGGGGCTGAGATTTATTTTTTATCATCCAGGAGATTGTAATTTGTCTTTAGTTCATGAGTTTTATGCAAATTGGCTCACTGAAACTAAGTATAAAATTGTTCCTATTAGAGGTAAGGATGTGAAGTTTAATGCTACGATACTAAATGAATTTTTGGGGACCTCAAATTGTGATTCTGGTGAATTTAATACATTGAAAGATAAACCTCATTATGGGGATATCCGACATACTTTATGTGGGGTAGATTCCACGGCTAGGTGGGAGCGTTGCAAGGATGCTGGGAGGCATAATACCTTCTATTTTGCTAATTTCAATCAAGTTTCTAGGGTGTGGTTAAAGATAGTGTATAGTGTGTTATTACCCGCAAAATATCTGACAGAGGTAACAAGGGATAGGGTGATATTGGTTTATATGTTGATGAAAGGGATGCCCATTAATGTAGGGGCGATTCTTAGACAGAACATGATGAAATTTCAGAATAATATAAGGTGGTGTTTTTGCTATGGGGTTTGATCACCCGGTTTCTGAGGGCCCGAGGTATTGAGGAGGAGGTTGTGGACCTAACTATTGCTTTTCACCCAAATCTGATGGGTAAGTTAGTTGATGTGACTTGAACAAAGGCACTAGACACGTCCCATGAACCTGTCTTGTCTGCCCAAGAGAGGTAAGCCTGTGATGACAATGTCATGGCACGAATATTTGAAATGGCAAAGCTACAACTGCGAATAGGAGGACACCCAGTTACAGATGATGAGATGGAGACCATGGCAGAGCGCTACCCCTTGACCGAGAGTGCAACGTTCTTATGCAGGACTGGTCTCGCATTCTTAGAGCCTCTGGATGATAATGAGGCTACTGATGACGAGGCTATGGATGATGAGGAGGATGATGTTGTGGATGAGGAGGCGAATGCCTTGATAGTGTTTGATCGCGGTGAGGACGAGGCCTAAAGGCCCGAGGGAGTATACCTAACTCTATAGTGTGCTTTAATTGTGCACTGAGGACAACGCTTATTTTTAAAGTATGGGGTGGGGTAATATGTCTTTGTTGTATATAGTTGTTTACTGCTTTATCGAGTCTAGTGTTAGTTTTTAGTTAAATTTTTATTTATTTTTTATTTTGGGTTAATCCTCAGCGTTTGTTTTCGATACTTTTATTGAGGATTGTCCCTTTGAACCGACTAGGACTAGTTTACTGCTTTATTGAGTCTTAGAGTCGTCATAGGAGTGACAGTTCCAAATGATGGATTGATGACGATCGTCTTAAGGGAAAATTAGTCACATAAAGGAGTAGAATTGAGAAACCAACCCTGGTCTTTTGAAACTATGTCGGAAAAAGTTAGTCAAACGTCATGGGTTGTCACAAGTGGAAAAGTGCAATAGAGTGTTAACCTTGTAACAAGCACGTGTTCTTAGTTTTGAATCAAAATAAAAATAAATGGGCTTAATTGTGTAATGATATTGTAATGTAAGTTGTAGGAGCATGTTAGTTGATATATCTTTATATGTGTCATGATGCCATGTATGGTGAGTGTTGATTGGTTCTTGCTTAACTTGATATCTAGAACTTGCCTTGTGTGTGTTGAATTAGTAGCTTGTATGACTTAGGGAATGTGATGGAGGTGTTTCTTTGAATTAACCAATTCTTGACTCTACTTGTATGCCTACCATTGAAATTATCCCTAGTGAAGCCCTATTGAGCCTTTAGCCTTGTTTATTGATAAGCCACATGATAAGCCGAAACCCGTTTGTTTGATACCAAGTCTTTTGATCCTATTAAAATCCTTAATGCACTATGTTAAGAGGAAGGGTTGAAAATTGTTGGCTGATATAATAAAGGGTGAAATGCTACATTGTGTGGAAAAGAAAAGGATAGTTAAAAATTTTGTTTTGGCCCTGGTCCTTAGTGACAATGTGCACCTCAACTCAATTGAGGGTGGCGATTTCAGAACTATGCTCGAAATAATTGGCCCTGATCCTATCAAGGATAATGTGTACCTTACTCGAACCTTAAAATCTAGAGTGAGGGTGGCTAGTGCAAAGGCATGAAAAAAAAACCGAACTTTGCCTTCAACCAAGCCTTTCCGTTCTGAAATCGAGAAAGAAAATAAAAAAATATATATATATTTATATAAATAAATGAAGGGCAAAGATGGAGCAACAAAAAAGGGTAAATAGTCATGAAGTGTGTACCAGGAGGAAAGAAAGCTATAAAGAATATTGTTGGCAAAATAATGACATGTGCATTAGGGAGGTGTAGTCACTAAAATGATTCCTAATTATTCCATCCCTTACCTTAAGCCGACATTACAACCAAATGAAAGTCCTCTTGATTCCTTGAGAAATATAAGGCGAAAGTAATAATACACTATTGACAAGCTTATGGTATGTTGAGAAAAGTAAGAACTTCTTTTGTGAGGGTGAGTTGATTGTTTGAAAAATAGGCCTTGTTGATATTGCAAATTCCTTGAGTGAAAGGCTTTACTAAACAAGAACAAGTGAGGGAATTCATGGCATGTGTAAGATTATATAATTGATGTGTTTGTATGAGTTTGCGTTAGCCCGATAAAATAATAAAAGAGTCATTCTTCGAGCATGTGTGGTAACTTGAGGTAATTGTGTGAAATGTTGCATCCATTGTGAACTACAAGATCATTATTGAAAATGTTTGGTTGATTTTAAGGTGGGTTGATAAGTCCAAGGGTTGTGAAAAAGAGTTGATAGTCTAAAGATTGTTTGAGGACAAACAAAAGTCTAATTGTGGGGTGGTGATCTTAGGCGTATTTATATGCCTAAGTTGTCAATATTTGCCCATGAATTGATTGAAGTAATGAATGATCTTGAGTCTATTAGCTTGATTTTGTTATACTTGCTATGATTATGTACTAATACATGTTATTAGAGATTTCAGGAACTCTCAAAGAAATTGGAGACAAATTGAAGAAAAGAGATGCAAGAGAGCATGAAAATCGGCTAAGGATGAAGGCCCCAGGGCCAGGCGCACTGCTAGGCGTGAGGCGCCAGGGGCCAACATTCAACGGCCTTTCTCAAGCGCTCTGAGAGGCGCGACGCGCCAAGGCCAAACATTCTGGGGCCTTTCTCAGGTGCCCTAAGAGGCACGACGTGCCAACACTGATACAACTAGAGCATGTTCGTGGGGCGATAGGAGGTGCGACACGCCAAGAAAATTCCAATTTTTCAAGCTTAAGTTGTGTTAAAAAGGATTCCTAGTTGAAGTAGATTTTGTCTCCAATTTTCCTAAACTTATAAATAGACCTTTAGGGCTCCATAATTGGGGGTCGACATTATTTTGGTGTGCAAGAGCAAGATTCGCCTTTTGTAATAGGTTTTGATCTTCTAAACTCTTCTATTTTCTGAAAATTGCATGAACAATTGTATTTTGTGGTTTTCTAATAGCATGAGTGGTTAAACGCCCTAGTTCTGGGGCTGTAGATACGAATGGATTGTTGATTATTAAAGGCTTTATGAATTAATTCTTAGTTGTCATTATAAGTTACTTTTATATTCTTGTTTTAGTATTTTATGCGTGATCATCATAAGATAAATACATTGTCTAATCTTAAGATCGAGAGAGGAGGGATTAGATAGACCAGAGAATATAGAGAGCTCGATCGACCCATTTGATTGAGGTTATTTGTGTTTAGGAGTGACTCCCGGACGAACAACTTGTTTGGTTACGAAAATGGATCAAATATAAATGCTCGTCAATTAGTCTATTTATCCCCGCTCAACGATGTAGTTAGATAGCTAACTGGAGTAGGCGACTAGAGGTGTGTAGCCCGACTCATACAATTAACCCTATAAATCAGTAACTTGACAACTGAAATTCGTTCTAAGCCAATAATATGATACATGGGATTTATTGCATGCTGGCCCTGGAATTGTCTTTTACTTGCTTGAAACATCATCTTAAAGTCGTTCACATTTAGTTACGTTTATTTAGTTCATAATTAGTAGTAGTTAACAATCAATCATCAACTCTTGAAAATGTTACTTTTACTTTTATTTGTAGAATTAAGTGTTAAATATAAATTGATCACAAGTCCCTTGGGATCGATAACTCGTTTCTTAAAGAATCTATATTACTTGCGCGACCACGTACACTTGCGTGCATACTAGGGAGCAACATCTTCCGCATAGAAAGAAGTCTTCGCTCCAAATGTTGAGCCGCAAGTACAAAGAAATCTTCGCTCCAAAAGTTGTGCCCCAAGTATTCCATCAAAACAAGAACATCATTGAAGAGAAGAATCAGGGAATTACATATCTTTTCTTAAAGATTTTATAAAGATTGTAACCTTCGCATAAATTCAAATACAAATATTGTTGTTTGCTTGCTATTTTCCTTTCCTGTTTGTTGTATTTCAAAGATTAAAACTTTAGACGCTTACACACCTAACTTATACCATGCCCTTCTCTACCTACATTAGAACCTCACTAAATCCGAATGTGCTCCATAACAAAGACAACTTCGTACCCAATGGACTCAAACTCGAGACCACTGGCTAAATTTAAGATGCCAGAATTCTTCTTCAACACGAAGGATATTAGTTGAGTCAACTAATCACCTCTCTAACTAACAAACAGACACCAAATACATCACAAAGATCACTTGTTGACTGCTCCATACACAACCAAGCCAAACTCTTTTCAATCAGTCAAGTTTCTAATGTGTCTAACATTACCAATTTACATAAGACCATCATGCAACATGGCACTCTGAAGTGAAGGGACCAAAAAAACACTCCTCAGCTTCATCTATGGATAAATTACAATTAGGCGAAATTATAATTTCTTAAGCTCTTCTGTACTGTTAAATTTCTTATACTTTTATCATCTCAAAGTAGGCACCACACCGCCACGGTCATGAATATTAGTCGATGATCATCTAGCAGCCACGGCATGATCAGTCCTGGGACTGGCATCAAGGAGTTGATGAAGCTTTGCTCCAGAGGTACTATCATGAACTTCACCGTCTTCGTTGTTTCTATTGAATGAACCATTGTTATTGTTGACTCTTGCTAGTAGGTCTGCTGTGCTAACAGGCCTCAGCCTCTTATCATCAATCATACCTAAAGTTACCTCTTTTACTTGTCCTAGCTTGTTTTTTAGTCTCTCCTGCACAATCAAGACCATACTTTGTAAAGCCCAAACAACGAAAATACATAAGACTATATAACCGAGGGACAAACTCATACCATTAAAGCAGCATTTTCAACCTTTAGTTTCTCAGAGTTTTCGGTGAATTTGTTTATTTCTGATCTGAGTGCCAAATTTTCAGAGGTTAAAGATTGAACCCGCACTGCCAATTCTTCAGCTTCCGCCTGGAGGGAGGAGGGGGGAAAAGAAAGTACTAAGTATCAGAAATAATATGTACAAACAGTAAATTAAATATACTCCATATATTAAGATTAAATCAGCATTGAAATGTTCATAATGTGCACATTTCCATCTTACCTGTTTTCTCAACCTTGATCTCCTTGCAGATTCTCGATTAGACTGCTTCCTCTTCTCCCGCTTCAGCTCACGTTCATTCTGAATATATAGATGCATTTAACAACTAGAAACTTAGATTTTACATAATAAACAGAGTTCTCGTCAAGTTCATACACTAAAACATACGTTACAGACATCCACCGTCATGTCAAATTAAGCAAAAGCAAAGTTCACTTGATACATGCACATACCTGTAACCAGACTTCGCCTGGCACTGCAGGACTTATTCGTGTAGTTGGACTAGATTTTACTAGCGGAGTAGTAGTCATGATAGGAGAAAATGTTGTTCCTGCTAATTTTTCTGCTATATTACCAGGATTAACAGCTACACCAATTCCCTTCTCTGAGGCCCCATTTACTTCCCTAGTACGTTGTGGACTGCACAGTCTTTGACTTTTTCTGTTACCAGCTGCAAAAGATTTTGAAAAGATAAAATCAGGTAAACTACTTTCAGGCTCGGCTTTTCTCACTTTTGTATACCCTCCAATAAATGCATCATCTAGTAATAATGTTGAAGCAATCAAGTGTACCAAGTTTGAGAAACGGATACTTCTAACCATTATAGTGCCCAGAAATAAGAATGACAAAGGCCTTACACATTTAATGACGGGAAAAAGAAAGGCAAATCATCTAGTCCAACTCTTTTACCAGTAATATAGCCATATATTTCATTAATAATAGAGAAATTTTGACAAAAGAACCAGGAGTAGATTGAAAACTAAGTTTATAGGAGAAGAGTACGGACGGCTCTAATGTACCCACTTCGAGCATTTCCTTTAAAGGTTAAAGCTGCAATATCACAAGATTCAAGAGTGTTTTATCTATTAAGCAAAAGGCATAATACATAAACAGACACTCAAACTTGACCTCAACTGGCAAGTAAGCACTCCAACTTTGAGAGTGCACATTTGGACACTTCAACTTGGTTCCAATTGACAACTGAACACTCCAACTCGTCCCCATCATAGACACCCAATGCTGACATGGCACATAAACTTTGGAGGTGTCTCGATGATCATTTTATAAGTTGGAGTGTTCAACTAACACAGTGGAGACGAGTTGAGGTGTCTACATGTGCTTACTCAAAGTTGGAGTGTTTAATTGTCAGCTGAGGCAAAGTTAAAGTGTCTATTATGTATCATGCCATTAAGCAATTAACACAAGTTCTTTTATTGCATGTACCTGACACCACCCTCAAAAGTCTTAAGCTCATGACCTTACAACAGTTGACAGTTGACACTAACGTCAACAACTATGGAAGTGGAAACGAGAATTGACTTAAAGCAAGAACCCTTGAAGTTCATTCTGGAGAAACTGCAGAGTTCACAAATATGCAAATTCTATAACTATTGAAATTTGAATAGGAAGTGAGAAAGAGACCAAACTCTTACAGTTATTAGGAGTTGCCTCGCGGCTTCTTTTCTTACTGTGCTCACCCACCTAGAGAATGAGGAGAAAGTATCAGCAACAATAACCCTCTTACCAAATACAAATAAAGAAAAAATAAAAAAATTGAGACAAATAGATTTAAAGATCTCGGATCACACCTCTGCTGTGTGTATGTTACTTCCGTCACTTGAGCCTTCAGTTTGCCCACTGTCATGGCATGAAACTAACAATCAGTCAATACTCAATATCTTTAACAGGATTAAACAAGTGGTCTCCAGAACGTAAGGACCACTAATTGCAGATATTCTACTCCCTCCGTTTTAATTTGTCTGTCTTACTTCCCATTTTAGACTGTTTCAAATGGAATGTTATTTAATATCAACTTTCCACATAGCATATTTTAAGACAACAAGATTAAAAAATATTTTGGTACATTGTACATATATTTAGTTTACGACCACAAGATAAAGTCTTGTTTACTTTCTTAAACTCCGTGTCAAGTCAAAACCATACAAACAAATTGAAATGAAGGGAGTATCTACAATTGAGTCGCGTATGGTTCTTAAACAACTGAATATGATCCCAAGCATGAACTGGTTTCACACGAACCTCTGAGAAGGTCCATGGTCAGTGCCATCACCATTGTCAACACTGCAATTTCCTATTGACATTCCAAGCCCATTAAACCCTTTTGACTGACTCGTCAAGCCTTGATCAGAGTTCCCCGAAGACTTAGCAGAAGCATCCATACTCAAAGAAGCAGTATTCTACACAATGTAGAGTGATTTAGCTTCAATCCCACCATTAGGTACTAGTATACTACATTGAGCTTAAAGGGAACATAATCTGTCAGTCTCAGGCATTTTCCAGAAGCAAATAAGTTCATAAACACTGAAAGAAGTCAAAGAACTAAAAGTAACATATACCATGGTTTGGTTAACAGCAGGAGATGATGTCATTCCATGCGCCTGAGGACGAGACACCTGAAATCAGAAAAAAGAATAATCTATAAATTGTTCGTATGTTTCAGCCACAACTTTTTTCACTAGAGTCATATATTACAGTAACTCTACATAAATATACAGTCATATGCTTTGCTATCCATTGTTTATTATGTTTAGGTGAATGTACTATTTTGTTGTTTGGTACTTTATGCTCTTTACTGCTTTCCTATTAGTTGTCATTTTTTCTTCACTGCCGTTTTTCCTTTTCATTACTACTTTGTGTTTCTTCACTTGAGCCGAGGATCTTTCGGAAATAACCTCTCTACCTCCACGAAGCAGGGGTAAGACCTGTGTACACTCTACCCTCCACAGACCCCACGTTGTTGAACTTGTAAAGGTGGATCAAGTTTTGATATGACTACCCTCTATCAATGATCACCGTTAGCTTGAGCCAATCCGTAAATATTCAACTGAATTTATAATAAAAATGACCTTCTCCATCATACTAAGAAACACAACAAATACACCATTTTCTTAACAGCTGAGCAGTACACACATAAATCCTAATAAGGTAGATACTGGAAATCATTGTTTGGCCAATTGAAGGGCATAATTCCTAAATAGGTTAACTGCTTGTTTTTCACACACCATTTATTGTTAACATAGTTATAACCTTCATTTTTTCCTCCGAAGTTACTTTTCTCAGTTCCTTTAAGAAATTAGTGGACCTAGCTCGTTAAAGTTGTTGATCAATGCCCTATAATCTAAACTAAATTTGATGGCCTAGCAAACTGTGAACAAAACTAGTTAGCAGAGGTCAGTCTCTCTGGCGTTTCTTCGCGTAAAGGACTACTTTCGCATCGGCTCTCTCTCGTTAGGTAATAACTGAGGCGAAAGCTGCTCACAGGGTTCAGTTAAGATGAAAGCCACCAGCATTGGTTCTGCTGTTTCCAGTGGCTTATTCTGATATTACATGTAGAGAACTTTAGAAAGCACAGTTATCAGAAAGCACTCATGATTTCAGAAAAGAAAAAAGAATGGAGATGCTAGAATGGGGACTCACAATAGGAACTCCAGGGTGCGGATAAATACCACCATGTGCATAGACTCCTGCATATGGTGTGCCATAAGGTGGCATCATAGGCTAAAAAAGGAGAATTCTAGTTAGAACTCATGTCGGCGGAGCCGGATAAACTATTACCTAGCACTTCAATTAAACAACTTGCAAGAATTTAAAAGAAAGATTCAGCCTGGAAAGTACCGGTAGTGGGCCCCACATGTAAGGATGAGGAGCATGACCAGTTGCAACAGCAGAATTAACATATGGAGGTACAGCTACTCGATCACCATAATATGCCTAAAGATTTAGCAATTTACATAAAAATGTCAATAACCACTAGACCTATGGTAATAGTATCTAACAGCATGTCGGAAAATGATTAACCTGCATCGCAGCCCAATCAGGATACACATGAAAATTGCTTTGATCCTGTCAATACACGAAGACATTTACCAGGATGAACTTCAAAGAAGCGATTAAGACTAAAAGAGAAAACTAACATAGAGGACATTAAAAAGACACAAGCGACAGATACTCTGAAGCATATAGAACAATACCAAACACTCTACACAAACTAAACAATACACAATTCTGTATTTGCTTACTGGTGCAGTCGAAAAAGATTTCTCAGGCGTAGTAGACTTCCCATCCTCAATATTTCCCATGTGTCAGAAAGCAACTAGACACTCTACTAATTCACTGCTGAGATGATTATTTCCTTTCGGAGGTACTAACAATATCACAACTTGCTTGGGACCTAGGCGTAGTTGTTGTTGGAGGTACGCTAACCAATATTATTATGCCAACTGCATAAAACAAAGCCCTGTCAAACAATGAGCAACAACAAAACCATCCAAAGCTGAGAAGCAAATAAGTTTCATCCATCCTAATATATTCCAGTAAAATGCATAACACATTAAATAGATAATATTTAGCTAAAGAATCTCAATTACTCTAAATGGAAAATTTATACTATGTAGCGTCTTTAAAGCTAGACACTTTATGAAACAGTTTCTATAGCCCAAACTTCTAAGGGGTCGTTTGGTAGAGTCTGCTAGAAAATATAATGCATGCATTAACTTTGTATATTACAAGTACCTTATTTAATACACTTTTTCAGTCTATGTATAACTAACACTCTATCTAGTAGTTATGCTACAAATAACTAATACATGAAAATCCATAATATTGCAATGCGAAGAGTTTTAATGTATGCATTATCATGACTAAAACACAACGGCTCCTCAAAACATTTTCCACCTCCTTTACACCGTACTTGTACATGGTATTTTTGTAAACAAGTTAATCTTTATAAGAAATTATGTCATGCATGTTATTTCTAATACACCAAACCAAATACTGCATAAAAAATAATCGTAACACAACTAATGCAAGCATAACTAATACCAATATTATTAATACATCATATTCAACAATCAAAATTATTCTTATACACTCTACCAAATGACACCTAAACTTTAACACAGAATTTAACTGATTGCATCCATCCCTGTCAATATAGTTTTTACTCTTATAATTTTCAAACCTTCAAGAAATTAATTATGTATCATAACCCCCAGCCATTCTCTCTTGATGCACTGTCCTTTTAAAATTAACTCATTTACTTACAGGGGCATAATCGTCCATTCATAGTCCTCACACAAAACCAAGTAAAGAGACCAACTTTACAAAAAAAAATGAGCCTATAGAATTACATAGGATGAAATGACAATCTAGTCCTCCTCAATCCACCTAAATTACAACTAGAAAATATCAACATTCAAACAAAGTAAGAATAAAACATAACAATTTTTCTTAATTTCTAAACATTCTTATAAGAACATAAAACGGCTTAAAATATCCTTAAACTATTAAAAATAATATAAAATTACTCTCCATCAATCTATTAGCTCTGAAATACCCCTGACGTCTATGGAACCTAAAAGTAGATGTTAGAGGATAATTTTGTACCATTTCCCAGAGTTCAAGTATTTTAGGTTCCCAAAAGCTCAATAACTCAAATCTCTTATTTTTCAACAGAGATCAAACTTAAATTCAGCTTCATCATCCAAAACTTTTCACGAAAATCATTAAATCGAAATTTGAACATACCTTAAATTGAGATTTAATTGATGGACTTTTGCAGTTTTTGTCTCAAACTTTCTGCATTTTGTATCTACTTTCTCTTTTTCTAGATAGAATAATCAAATATGGAGTACATATATATATATATATATAAATGAAAAGAGCAGAGAGAGTAGAGAGAGAAAAAGACTGATTTGTTGAAGAAGAAAGAAAGAGATGGAGATCCACGTCACCAAACACGTGTACGTATCTAAAATCAGCTTATTCGCTGAGTGGTTGAGCTGGCGTTTTTGAAATTCGTGTATTTTATTTTAAATAAATTAACTACGTCACTTTTATCTCTGACGTGTCATTTTCCTACATGATTTACGCGTCTCTGGCGTGGCGTCCAGTTTTATTGGCCAATTAATTAATTACTCCGTCCATTTTTATTTGTCCATTTGACATACTCCTTAATAAGAGATAAAAAGATAATTTACTATGTCTCAATTTATGTGGTACTTTTTTTATTTTGAGATTCAAATAAGTTTATTTTTAATAATAAGTTTTTCATATATCTTTTGAATATTTTGAATTGTCAATTATTGTGACTTATAGTACTTTTTATGTAGTTTACAAATATATAAATTTCATACGTAAATTCTCAGTCAAATTTAAACTATTTGACTCTCAGAAAATAAAACGTATCATATAAATTGAGGCAAAATCATAATAAAAATAAATTAAATGAAAATCATCTCTTTATTTTTTAAACTAAAATTAAGAGCGTGATCTGTTTTTGTGTCTGACTCTGACGTGATCTGTTTTCCGCAAATTACTTAAAACATATTGAAAATTTAAGCAGATTGGATAATTCATTTCAAATCCGCCAATTATGCATTTGATTTGAAATGAAAAAAAATGTGTAGATGTAAACATCTGATCAATATGTATTGTGATGTAGTAGTAGACTGCTTCGTACTTAATCAGAAGTCTTGAATTTGAAATTTATATATGAAAAAAATCTTGTTCAAAGCATTATCTTCAAATAAAATCCTACCGTTCGCGATTTGATTTTAGTTCAAAATCCATTGTGAACTATGAGTAAAAAATAAAAAATAAAATAAATATCTGCAAAAGTTTTGGAATACACCTGCAGGTCATTTCATGCTACAACCAATCTCCATGATCCATTAGATTAGGTTAGTAACAAATTTTAAATTTTTAATAGTCCACTTAACTTAATGTGAATTTTTGTTTTTACAACAACAACAAACAACATACATACAGGGTAATCATATAAAGTTTTAAAAAAATCATATAAAGTTAAATCCGAGGAGGGTGGTGTATCTATATATATATATATATATATATATATAAAGTAATAATATAAAATTGTGTAAATTTCATATATGACATATATTATAGTACTATTTTCAAGCTATAGCAGTATATTTAGACTTTCCAATTATAGCATTAAATATTTCAGGTTATAACAAATTCACAAAAAAAAAGAAATGTTTTTATTAATTGGAAAAAACTTAAAAAATAAATAAAAAGATAAACGAAAATTTAAAAAAAATGGAATTAGAAATAATAAAGTAAAAAACTGAAATTGTGGCTTGTAATTTAATTTCAACTTATTGTAGATAATTAATGATTAGCATGAAATAAGGGATCCAAATAAATTAACAATATTTTTTATCCTTAATTCACTCAAAATCAGTTAAAATAAAATAAAAAATCAGATCATATCCTTTTTTTCTTCAACGTTTCTCTCTCTTAATTCTTCAGCCTAAAAAATAGGGGTGTTAATTATATTTGAGATGATTGAAGATAATTATTAATTAGCATGAATTAAGGAAATTCAAACTAATTAAGAATATTCAGTTTATTTAAAAAGGGTGACACAGGCACTCATGTTTTGTTTTGATATGAAACATAATTGGTGTGGAATGCATTATAACTAAGTGTTTAATATACTGTTCATTTTTTATGCGTGTTTCATTCATTAATCATACAAATTTCATATTGCTGGAAATAAAATTTATTCAAGCTTAATATATAAGATAGTGTTAATATAGTGATAATTATAC
>JAJOOO010023035.1:0-14775 GCA_029582685.1 Solanum piurae | reverse complement strand
AAAATATTCAAATCCCCGAAAGACACCCATTTTGAATTAATTATTTAAACTAAACTACTCATTTTTCACTTGACTTAAAATATAAAATAAAATAATAAATAAATAAGTTTATAAAATACTTCACTTAAATAATATTATTTTTCTATTAAAATGGTCCTAATTGTAAAATAGTTCTTTTGCAATTCAAGATAAGTTAAAATATTTTAGCCAAATAATTAATTGTCGGATAACCGCATGTTAGCGGGCATTTCGGGTGCTTTCAAACCCTTTCCGAAATGCTAATAAGAACCTCGAACCCCTTTTAAATATTTTCAATTAGATTTATTGTTTTAATCTTTTGAAAAAATAGTTTTCTTGATTTTTCTTAAAAATTAAGTGGCGACTCTTAAACCAGTCTTAAATTATATTTTCCTAATAAAACATTTGCGAAGCTCGTGGAATGATCTTTCCAACGCTGTTGAATTTGCTCGATTCCGAGTTTGTATGAGTGAGTTATGCCCTTTGGAAATTGGGCAGTTGGCAGGGAAGTCTGTCCGGAAATTTTAAGGATATTTTGGTCTTTTCCCTAACCAATTCTTTTGGTTATATTAAGGTGTTAGACTGATTTTTTTATCAGTTCTTCCTTTTTTTAAAAGAGTGAGAGTGAGGGTTTGTGAGTGAAGAGGAGAAAAAGAGAAGAAAAAGAGGATCAAGCGAGGTTTCGTCAAAGATCGTCGTGGATATCGTCGGGGGTGATCCCTACTAGGTATATGAGTTCATAGTGTTGGGTTGGTTCTTTCCCCCACACGCCAAACTCGTTTTATTTCCGATAAAAGATTGGTTGTGTTGTTGATGTTGTGATTGTGTTGATGTCTTGTTGATTTGGGACATGTTTCCGGTTGTGTTTCCGGGTTAAATCTATTGTATGTTGAGGGGTTTTATGTTTCTAAGTTTTTGGGGCTGGAACCATTGAAGTTAATGAGGTTTAGAGTTGGAAAAATGAAGGAGAAAAGTTGAGTTTTCTGGGGAAAGGGGTGGCGCGTCGCGCCTGCCAGCGCGCCCCAAAAGGAACTCTGAAGTCCAGCCCTTGGGGCGGCGCGCCTAGCAGAGCGCCAGCAGGCCCCTCTGAAGTTTTAGGGCTGACGCCCTGCGCCTCTCAGAGCGCCAAGAATGCCTAGTCTTCCCATTCATTCCCCACTTTTTCATGCATGTTCCTTGGTATTGTACCTATATTTCATAGTTGTTTTTAACACTTCGAGGTACATCTAAATGTCAAGCACTCATCCATAAACGTGTGATCGTATACCTTGAATCCATAATCCAATTCAAGGCGAGTTAGGATCAAGTCAAAGTGAAGTTAAAAGTCAAGTCTAGAAATTAAGAAGTAAGTCAAAGCAAGTTTTCAAAGTTGTTCAAGAGTCTTTATCAAACGTTTTAACTTCGTTTTAAGGCTCAAGTTCAAGTTAAGTAAAGAGTATAGAGTTTCAAGTTTCAAGCAAAGTATATAGTTGAGTTCATTTCTCAAAAGTATTAGGGAACTAAGTATTCCCAAAGAAGTTTATAAATGTTTTCACATTTGAGTAAAGAAAGGAACAATGATTTCCAAAAGAGCCGTTGGGCTAGTTTTCAAGAAAAGGGAACATCGATTCCAAGTGAGCCTTTGGGCTAGATTTTGAGCAAATATCTCAAACTAAAGAAAGATGTGTTTAAAACACTTATGAGCCAAAGTATTTTTGGGAGTAGTATTGAGCACCGAATTGGGGACGCGAGTTCATATTAACTCAACTCTCGATAAGAACCATGTAGCCAACATGGGACTTGACGGGTCATTCTTTTTAGATGATCACGTAAGATTAAGCTAGTGGATCCACTAAGTTAAAGTAAGGTCCTATATCACGGCAAGGTATAGGATGGTCCTTGGTCAACGTGATGTAAAATGTTGTATCATCACTAGGGCTCATAGTGGTGGTTGTCGGTTAAAGAATCTCCCACAAAAGTTATATTACTTTTATATAAGTAAAGTTGAGTTTGTTATTATTTTATCATTAACGAGATAAGTTGTTTATACTGTTTTACAAGCTTTATATATTGCATGTGTCTTATTTCTTTATATATTGAGGTCAGTTATTCATGAGTCGTACAGAGCCAAGGTAAGTGTTCTCTTGTACTCCTTTCAAGCTTAAGTTGTGGTTTAGCTTTCCAGCTCGCATACCCGTACATTCCATGTACTGATGTCAGTTGGCCTGCATCTTGTTATGATGCAGACACATGTACCCAGGATCAACATCCAGCACGCCGTTGATCCAGCTGAGCATTCTAGAGTCAGTGGTGAGCCTCCTTGCTTTCCGGAGGACTCAGTTATGTTGTTCTCTTAGTTTTGTTTTATTTGGATGTTGCGGGGACTGTCCCAACATCCATCTCAGTATTTTAGAGGCTTCATAGACAGTCAGTCAGTTAGTATTGAGTCTCTCATCTATGTATATATGTAAATATTCTATTTTGACACTCGAGTTGCCTTTTTGGCTAGATTTTTATCAGTTGGGTTGCTTCATGACCTTTCTTTGCATTGAGTTATTATGTTGAGCTAAGTTTCCGCTGAGTTAAGAAAGCCAGGACAAGGGTTCGCTTGGGGGCCAGCAATGATCTTCGAGTGCCGACCACGCCCTGGGTGTAGGCTCGGGGCCTTCAATATGTGTTACTCAGAAAGAGCTTAATCTCAAACAAAGAAGGTGGTTAGAATTACTCAAGAATTATGACATGAGTATTCTTTACCACCCAGGTAAGGCTAATGTTGTTGCTGATGCCTTAAGCAAGTTGTCTATGGATAGTACCGCCCATGTTGATGAGGAAAAGAGAGATTTAGCAAAAGATGTGCGCAGACTTGCACGCATGTGAGTCAGACATATGGGGAAAGAAGAGTAGTGGTGATGAATGGAGCTGAATCATCATTATTGTCAGAAGTAATAGGCAAGCAAGACCAAGACCCCATTTTGCTTGAATTAGAGGCAAATGTTCATAAGCAAAAAATATTAGTTTTTGAACAAAGGGGAGATGGTGTATTGAGGTATCAAGGTAGGTTGTGTGTACCAAGGGTGGGTGAACTCCAAGAGAGGCTCATGGAGGAAGCTCATAGCTCCAGATATTCTATTAAATCGGGTTCCACAAAGATGTACCATGACTTGAGAGAAGTCTATTGCTGGAATAGTATGAAGAAGGGCATTGCAGAGTATGTCGTTAAGTGTCCGAATGGCCAACAAGTTAAAGTAGAGCACTAAAGTCCTGGTGGTAGGGCTCATAATATAGACTTTACGGAATGGAAGTGAGAGGAGATGTAGATATCATATTTGATGGTTTGAAGTTGGTGAAGCTGGGTTGATAGGACCAGACTTAGTTCATCAATCTATGGAGAAGGTGAAAGTGATTCAAGAGAGGTTGAAAATGGCGCTGAGTCGTTAGAAATTCTACACCGATGTTAGGAGAAGGGAGTTAAAGTTTGAAATAGAGGATTGGGTATACTTGAAATTTTCACCCATGAAGGGTGTCATGAGGTTTGGTAAGAAGGGGAAACTTAGTTTCCGGTATGTCGGTACTTATAGAATATCCAAGAGGATTGTCAATGTAGCTTGTGAGTTAGATCTACCCCAAGAGTTAGCAACGGTTCATCTGGTATTTCATGTCTCCATGTTGGAGAAGTGCATGTGAGATCCTTCACTTATCATACCAACTGAAGATATTGAGATCAAGGATAACTTGTCTTATGAGAAGATTCTTGTTCAGATTCTAGATCTCCAAGTTCGCAAGATTGAGAACAAAAGAGGTAGCGTCAGTCAAAGTTCGTTGGAGGAACTAGGTTGTTGAGGAAGCTACTTGGAAGCTGAGGAAGAGATGAAGAAGAGATATCCACATCTCTTTGAATCCGGAGATAGTGCAGACCAATGTACTAATTCTTTTCTAGTACTCTTTAAATTGTGATTGAGCATGTTGTTTGGTTGCATTTGCTTGTTGGGTGTTTGAACTTGATGTTACCACCCTTAGCCTAGTAAGAGTAATCTCATTCGAGGATGAATGTTCCCAAGAGGGAGATATTGTAACATCTCGCAATTTGAAATAACTATGAAGAAACTAATAATTAGAAATAGTCATTTTTAGAAAAAATGAAAATCTGGAAAATTTTGTTAAGTTAAAAGCAGTTGAGTTTTGGTCAACTTCAAATGGCCATAACTCCTAGATCTGGATGAGTTAGGTGTACTTCCAGACATGGTTGGAAATCTCTTGGAATGATCTTTCCAACGCCACCAAGTTTGCGCGATTCCGAGTTCGTATGCGTGAGATACCCTCATTGGAAGTTGGGCTGTTCAAATGATGTGATGTTCAATCTGGATTTTTGAAGGGTATTTGAGTCTTTTCCTTATAAGATTAATTAAATTCATTTTAGTGAATTCATTAAGGGTCTAAACTGAACTTGGTCAGTTCTACTTTTTTGGAAAAGAGTCAGGGTTTTAGAGAAGAGGAAAAAAGAGGAGAAAAGAGAAGGAGGAGCAAGAAAATCGTCAAGATCACCGAGTTTAGCTTGTGGATTTCATCGGGGGTGATCCCTACAAGGTATGTGAGATCACATAACGTTGGTTTAATTCACCCATGCGCCAATCATGATTCAATTCAGCGAAATATGTGTGATTTGAAAGTAAATCCTTTGAGTTCTTGATGAAATTCGTTTGAATTCTTGTGGGTTGTTTTGTTGAAGTTTCTTGCGATTTGATTCATGTTTTCGGGTGTAATTTCGGTTTGAATCTATCATATATTGAGGGTATAAATGATCCTAAGTGTTTGGGGAAAGAACCATTGAAGTTTAGAGAGTTTAGAGTTGAAAAACAGAGAAGAAAAGTCGTCAAACACCTGGGGAAGGGGTAGGGTGTCGCGCTAGCTAGCACCCCCCCAAAGCAGTCCATGAATGTCACGACCCGATTCCTCGAATCATGATGACACCTACTATAACCCACCAGTAGGTAAGCCAACCCGTAACCCGGAACAACAAGTAATGGGTTTGAGGGCAGAAGCTAAACAAGAGTAGGCAAAATTTAAGATAACAACATAAATAGGCAGAAGCAAACCAAAACATATATACAAATAAAGATCCCTCCCAGAACTAGAAGTCACTAGTACAGAGCTACTAACAAAATGAGTACAAGTCCCAAAAGTGGACCACAAAGACAGGACTATCTCGAAAGGTAAAAGACAAGTCTATATACACAGATGGAGATTGAAATAGTACAAAATGCCGTGTGCTCACCCCTGTCTCCGGATCAGACAACTCCAGTTGGATTAACACTGGCCACTGGTGCTCGGACCTGCATCACGAAACAGATGCAGAGCGTAGCATGAGTACCAAGACAACATGTACTCAGTAGGCATCATAGGCCGACTGAACTTGAAAGGTAAAGGCAATATGAAAAGGAGGAATAACACAAACCGAAGTCAAGAACGAAAGTCTAACTAACAATGGAATGCACACGAGTGTAGAAAGAACTAACTAAAGTAATCTATAAGCTAACTACACCTAACTGGACCCCCATAAGCCCAGAAGGTACACTCGTGCGCAAGTTAAATAAAAACCCGAACGGACCCCCATAAGCCCGACGAGTACACAGAAAAACTATAACTAAAGAGAATTGCATATAAGAACCCAAGAACGGAGAACATCGAACCAGAACCTCAACCCTAATTAGTAGAATCTGACAGTATGGAGGCCGGACCTCGACCCAGATGCTCACTAGAAATACCCAAGTAACCAATCGCAAGTATCAAGTATCTGAGGCCGGAACTCTAACCGGATGCTCTGTATAAGTATATGGGCAATAGAGGCCGGACCTCGAACCGGATGCTCTATATAAGTATCTTGGCAATAGAGGTCGGACCTCGAACCGGATGCTCTATATAAGTATCTGAGTAATAAAGACCAGACCTCGAACCGGATGCTCTATATAAGTATCTGGGCAATAGAGGCCGAACCTCGAACCGGATGCTCTATATAAGTATCTGGGCAATAGAGGCCGGACCTCGAACCGGATGCTCTATAAAGGTGCCAATGTAGCTACTGAAAAAGTCCTAATCGATCCACGCTCATAAATGTCCGTGGAACGCCGTCCACACTTAGCCAATCGATGTAAGTCCTTGGAACCGAATCGAAAGTCAAATTCAAATCGCGAAGTAGAATTAGTGTCGCCGACGTAACTCATGAAGCCGTAACATCGGGGAAAATAAGGATAACTATAGTTGGAGCAAGCGTATCGCCTAGCTAAGGCCCAAACTATTAGACTCAAGTCTGCTACACCAGTCTACAAGGATCTAAGCCGGCCGAGCGACGTCGGGGAAAAACTAAGGCCTATCGGATTCCAAATCATGTATTTCTAAGGCAAGCCCTAGTCAAACCTAATCTAAGGCTCAACATGCTTCAAATAAACAGTAATTAAGCATGCAAACACTCCACATAGCGAGGATGATCAATTAATAACACAAAGCATGCTCACATTACCCGATAATTCTCGAAATAGGCCGAAAACATGATTTTTAAACACCTATACATGATTCAATAACTACCCCACCCAAATCCCAACTAATCAACATGCATTCACATTCTCGAGCTCAATCTAAGAGAGGGAAAATCGTAGCCTACCTGTAGGCTGATCACACGCGCTCCAAAATCACTTCTCCGGAGCTTTCCCTTTCCTAGCGGCCTCGAAACGCTGCCCCGCTATCAAAAATAGAGTCACAACGTTATTACGGTCGTTTAGACACTAAAATCGTAAGAACCGGAGACGGACCAATTTCGGGGTCAAAATGGGAAAATTCGGACCCGCGCTAAAAATTCCGAAATTAATCCCATGAATAAGTTCTTAACGGCTGACCGAACTTGTGTTCCATGATGGGACACGATTCGGGGATCGGAAACAACATATAACCAACAAGCAACCAAAACCCAAATTACACTAAAACGGAACAACAATAGCAGCAGCTATTTACAAAAAAATACCAGAAACGAGGGTCCAGATGCTGAAACAAATCACACCACGACGATCCTCACGAAAAACCCCACAATCTAGGCTTTTGAATCACCAGATTCGCACCTAAAATGACCAAGAAATCACCTTCTAAATTTTCCCAAAAAATTGAGCTCGAAATGAGCTAAGACAGCAGCTAAAACACAACTTTTTACCTCCAACAAAAAGTTAAATACGAAATCTAACCACGCCAACGCGTTCTCCTTGAAAAACCACACAAGATACCCCCAAGAATCACCGAAATCGGATCTAAAATGACTGAAATATCAAGTCTCAAAAATTCCCAAAATCAAACTCACAAAAGGGTGTGGCAGTAGGTATTTCACGAAATTTACCTCAAACGGAGACCCCAAATCAGTTTCCGAGCTCACCAACACGTTCCTTGCGAAAACCCCCACAAGATGGACCTTCGAATCACTGAAATCGGACTTGAAATTAGAGAGTTATGAAAGTTTGAAGTTGAGAAATGGGGGCTGAAATATGGCCTGCACCAGCTATATATATATCAGCTAAATAGTTGATTTTTGCCAACTTTAAAATCTCCGACGGGGTGTTCGGGATTCGTTCGGAACCCGGTAAAAATAAAACAGATATGCTACCCTACTAAAATCGACATTCCGGACTCAACGGCGCAGTCAAAATTTCCATCAGAGGTCATCTCGATAAAAAGTGGGTCTCACTTCCAAAAGCCATTTTAAGTCAAAAACTACAAAAGAGCTCCGAAAAATATCGAAACCCTCGAGACACAAAAGAAAGGTCTATCTAGACCAAACTTGACAATCCGGAGCTAACCGCGCTAACAGAATTTTCATTCGAGCACGTTTTCCAAGAATATTGACCAAAGTCAACTTTAGGCCAAATTTCAAAGGCTAAAACGCCTAATGATCCAAACTCTCATCGAAGGCCTCGATACTCGTTCCAACTATGATATCAGCCTAATTTGGCCATTCCGGAGCTGATGGAACCGTCAGAATTCTCTTATGAGGTTTTCTTCTTGAACTTTTGATCGAAAATGATCGTTCAAGATTCATAAGCTCCAAAACACAAAAACTCGCACCAAGACCAAATGAACGACCTGGTGACCGAACTGTCAGTCCCAAATGACTTGGGGTCGTTACAGGAACGCTCTAAATGACACATAGAAGGCAAGACATAGAAATGACCAGGAGGGTCATTACAATGAATGTGGGGATCTGGGGCGATGCGCCAGCCAGAGCCCCCAACTTGTTCTCTGAATATTGTGGGCTGGCGCCCCGCGCTTCTCAGAGCGTCATGGACGTCAATTCTTCCCATTCTTCCCCCATCTTTTCATATTGGTTCCTTAGTAATGTACCTATGCTTTCTAGTTGATTCCAACACGCTAAGGTACATCTAAACATCATGAAATCATCCATAAGCATGAGATCATGAACCTTGAATCCATAAATTCAATTCAAGGAAAGTTAAGAATCAAGTCAAGAGAAGTCAAGAGTCAAGTTAAGAGAAGTTCATAAAGTATTTCAAAGGTCTTTCACAAACGTTTTAATTTTGTTTTAAGACTTAAGTTTCAAGTTAAACAAAGAGTAAAGTTTGAAGTTCATGTCTTCAAAAGAGTATATCGGGACTATGTATTCCCAAAGAGTAAAATATTTTCACATTTAAAAAATAAAGGAAACCTTGATTTCCAAAAGAGCTTTTGAGTTAGTTTTCAGTTAAAGAGTAAATGTTTTCACATTTGAGCAAGAAAGTAAACTGAGATTTCCAAGAGAGTTTTTAAGCTAAGTTTTGAGTAATTATCTCAAACCAAAGAAAGAGTTTTATTTTTTCAAACACATGAGCTAAAAGAGTTTACTTTTTCAAACACATGAGCTAAAAGAGTTTTATTTTTTCAAACACATGAGCTAAGCATATTTTGGGAGTAGTATTGAGCACCGGTATGGGGATGCGAGTTCATATTAACTCAAGTCTCCATAAACTATGTAGTCATTATGGGTAGTAAATGATCATACTTTTTAGATGACTCCTTAAGATTTGACTAGTGGATCCACTAAGTGAGTTAGGTCCTATACCCCCGGCAAGGTATAAGATGGTCCTTGGCAGCGTGAGGTAAAGTGTTGTATCACCACTTAGGCTCATAGTGGTGGTTGTCGGTTAGAGAATCTCCCACAGAAACTATATTACTTTCTTATATGAGTAAAGTTGAGTTTGTTATTGCATTTTCTTTAACGAACTAAGACGTTTTCAACTGTTTTATAAGTTTTTATATATTGCATGTGCTTTATTGCTTTATATTTGAGTTAAGTTATTCAGAAGTTGAGAAGAGTCAGGTAAGTGTTTCTTTCAGAATCCTTTCAAACCTATATCTTGTTTTAGCATTCCAACTCGCATACTCGTACATTCAATGTACTGATGTCAGTTGGCCTGCATCGTCTATGATGCAGACGCAGGTAACCAAGATCAGCATCCAGCGCATCGTTAATCCAATTGAGCTTCAGAGTTGTTGGTGAGCCTCCTTGCTTCTGGAGAATCCCTTTTTCATTTCTTTATCATTTTAGTTCATTAGGATGTCGTGGGCCTGTCCCGACATCCATCTCAGCTGTTTTGGAGGCTTCATAGATAGTCAGTCAGATGTTAGTTCATTCGTCATCATTTTGTTATTGACTTATGTTCAGTTTTGAGTTGTCATTTTGGCTAAGTTAAATGTTTATTTCTTAAAAAAATATATTATGAGTTTAGTTTGAGAAAGTTGAGTTATCTTGCATTTGAGTTCTTTTCTTAATGCATATAGTCTTTCGCTGAGTATGTAAGTCAAACTAAGGGTTCGCTTGAGACCAACAATGGTCTTCGAGTGCCAGTCCCGCCCACGGTATAGGCTCGGGGCGTGACAAATTTAAACGACCAATATTTAACATATTTTTATTTATTTTATTGTTATTATCTTTCCTTTATATGTGTATTTATAAATTTAATGAATAATTTGATAAATTAATTTTTTCACTTGGTAGGTTCTCACTTTTCAAATAAGTACAATTCTATCCTTTTTTTTTTTTTTCTAAGTAGATAGATAGAACAGTCAACTCTTTTCTCTTTTCTTTTTTCCCCTTTTCTTATCTTATAATATAAGTAATAATTTTCATTTTTCGTTTATAACAAAGGATATTCACCAATCCCTGTCTCGCTTAGCACCTATAGTTTGTGGCGAAGCAGCAATGTTCGCCAACCCTAGCTTCCATGGCCGACCTCTACAGTTCCTACCAACAGTTCGCAATGAACTATGCAGGTCCTACGCTTTCCCTCTACAGCTTCACAGCACAACCTATCAGTTTCTTACTTCCTCAACACTGGAAAACAGGAGGAACAGAAGCCGAAGCCGAAGACGAAATTCTATGCAATTCTCCTTAAGAGCTTCAGTTGACCCTCAGGAAGTGTCTGTTTTACCTCCGGATAGTGCAGGAGTTCCAGGTTCCCCTTCCCCTTTCTCTGTTCGAATTCCTGTTGGCGATAGACATATTACGGTTGAAACAGGTCTTATAGGAAGGCAAGCTAGTGGGGCTGTTACAATTAGAGATGGAGAAACTATTATCTATACAACTGTTTGTTTAGCTGATGTACCAAGTGAGCCTGCTGATTTTTTCCCACTTTCTGTACATTATCAAGAACGTTTCTCTGCAGCTGGTAGGACTAGTGGAGGGTTTTTTAAAAGGGAAGGGAGGACGAAAGATCATGAGGTTCTTATTTGTAGATTGATAGATAGGCCTTTACGCCCAACCATGCCTAAGGGGTTTTATCATGAAACGCAACTACTTTCTTGGGTATTAAGTTATGATGGTGTGCATCCACCAGATGCATTATCAGTTACTGCTGCTGGAATTGCTATGGCTTTGTCAGAAGTACCGAATTCACAAGTTATTGCTGGAGTTCGAATTGGTCTTATTGGTGATAAGTTCATCCTGAATCCAACCATTAAGGAAATGGAAAACTCCAAGTTGGATTTGTTACTAGCAGGGACCAAAGATGCAATATTGATGATTGAGGGGTACTGTGATTTTCTTCCGGAGGATAAGTTGCTTGAAGCCGTAGAAGTTGGGCAGGATGCTGTGCGGGGTATCTGCAAAGAGGTGGAAGCTTTAGTGCAGAAATGCGGAAAGCCCAAAATGTTTGATGCAATCAGATTACCTCCTAAGGAGCTGTATAAGCTAGTCGAAGAAATTGCTGGCAGTGAGTTAGTGGAAGTTCTACAAATCAAAAACAAGATTCCAAGAAGAAAGGCATTATCATCATTGGAAGAAAATGTAATAACCATATTATCTGAGAAAGGTTATATCAGTACGATGGAAGCTTTTGTATCAACTGAGACGATGCCAGATTTGCTAGAGGAGGAGGATGAAGATGAAGAGGTGGTGGTTGATGGTGAAGTTGATGAAGGTGATATTCACATAAAGCCAGTTGCAAGAAAATCTGTGCCATTGCTGTTCTCTGAGGTTGATGTGAAGCTGGTATTTAAGGAAGTTATGTCCAAATTTTTGCGGAAACAGATTGTGGACAAGGGTAAGAGAAGTGATGGAAGGAGCCCTCAGGAGATACGATTGATTGATGCACGCTGTGGACTGCTTCCTAGGGCACATGGGAGTGCTCTCTTCACTCGAGGTGAAACACAGTCATTGGCGGTGGTAACACTTGGAGATAAGCAAATGGCACAGAAGATAGACAACCTTGTGGATGAAGATGAATACAAGAGATTTTATCTTCAGTACTCATTTCCACCCTCGTGCGTTGGTGAAGTTGGGAGGGTAGGGGCCCCATCTAGAAGAGAAGTTGGCCATGGAATGCTTGCAGAGAGAGCACTACAACCAATACTCCCCCCCGAAGATGACTTCCCTTACACTGTTCGTGTTGAGAGTACCATCACTGAAAGCAATGGCTCATCGAGTATGGCGTCTGTATGTGGTGGGTGCTTAGCTTTGCAAGATGCCGGTGTTCCTGTTAAGTGTTCTATTGCAGGTATTGCAATGGGTATGGTTCTGGACACAAAAGAATTTGGTGGAGATGGAACTCCACTCATCCTTTCAGATATATTGGGTTCTGAAGATGCATCAGGAGATATGGATTTCAAGGTTGCTGGAAATGATGTTGGTATTACAGCATTTCAGATGGACATAAAGGTTGGAGGAATTACACTGCCAATCATGAAACAAGCTCTCTTACAAGCAAAAGATGGTCGAAAGCACATTCTTGCTGAGATGTCAAAATGCTCACCACCCCCTTCAAGAGAGCTGTCAAAATATGCTCCACTCATCCATGTTATGAAGGTTAAACCAGAAAAAATAAACCTTATAATTGGCGCCGGTGGAAAGAAGGTGAAGAGCATTATTGAAGAAACTGGTGTTGAAGCTATTGAAACACAAGATGATGGTGTGGTGAAAATAACTGCAAAGGATTTGTTAAGCCTGGAAAAGTCAAAAGCCATCATAAGTAATCTAACTATGGTTCCAACTGTTGGTGACATTTATAAGAATTGTGAAATTAAATCTGTTGCACCTTATGGTGTTTTTGTGGAGATCGTGCCTGGACGAGAGGGATTATGCCATATCAGTGAGCTGAGTGCAAATTGGCTAGCCAAGGCTGAAGATGCTTTCAAAGTTGGAGACCGCCTGGATGTCAAGCTCATAGAGATCAATGACAAGGGGCAACTTCGCTTAAGCCGACGTGCATTACTTCCAGATGCCGAAACCGAGAAACAAAGTACAAAGCCACGCAGTGCTAGCCTTTCAAATGACAATGTAGTTTCACCGAAAACTTCAGACAAGGGTAAACCAAAGAAAGCTGTGACTGTCTCAAAGGAGAGTGAGAATCCTCTGAAGGAGAAAACAGTTCCCGTCAACGTATCAAGCCCAGAGAAAGAAGCAGCCAAGAGATCAGTAAGTCCATAAAAAGGTGGACCAGACAAGCCCCAATCAAATATAAGTGGCGGCAACATCAGTCAATGGAGAGTCAGAAGTTGTATAAGAAAGCTATAATGAGGGAGTAATTTAGTCTCATTTTGAAAATGTGGCAGGTGACTGTCCTCTCAGTTGGATATAAAAGAGGATGGAGAGTTGGGAAGAATTGAGTTATTGGATAGGCTGAAATTCAGATTGTTCTTTTTTTGTCAAATTGAGCGAGGGGTTATGATTCAAGCTGACATGAGAGTTAGCAGGTTGATTCTGATGTGTTCAACAGCAGAAAAAATGTAAATGCAGTAATTTTCTTGGCGATATATGCATCCCGTGATCAAGATGCATTTTTCTGAAAGAAAGACCAGTACGATCAGCTTGCTGATACATCCATGAAGCTTTTTTTCATCTCTGATGTAACCATTCTGAATATGATTGAAGTTAGTAATTGCAAGCTGTTTTTCACTCTTTCCTTTCATGGTTATTGTCTCTTATCTTCATTTTACTAAACTGCCTGCCCATGGGCAGATGTAGAAGCCCAGATACGGGTTTTAATGCTTTAGTTCACTTGAGCCTTGTTGAGATGCTGGAACGACCTGTTGGGGTTGGACAAATCTTTATCCCTTTCCCCATCTGATACTAGCTTACATAAGAACTTCCCTTGAATGTTAAAATAATTAATTATCTTCCAAGTATCTTTTGGCCATGGAGCAATGAATTACTAGATATTTGTCTAGTTCCTTTCAGAATGGAGAGCTTGAGGACCTTTGGTGTTATTAACCTAGCCATGGTGGAAGAACAATGTGTGAGTATGCCGAATTACATTTGGGACCCTGGAAAGATGCCTACATATAGAAGAGAGAAATAATCTATGAGGATTCATGTCAAGATATATGTTATTTTCTTTTCATTAGCTATTTTGTTATAGCAGTCTGGAATCTCCCTTTTCTAGTTTCCTTTTGTTCTTTGGTTACTAAATTGATGAACAATTTGATTGTGAGTTCCTTTTATTGATCAATACAATTTACTTTGTTATATTGGTTTCTGTTTGCTAATCTGAGCAATATCCCTACCTTTGTGCAACTTCCATAGTTGGAAATTCCGACGTAGATCAACTGTTCGATGAAATGCGACAGACAGAGGATTCACCATTTAATTCAGATAATGAGGTACTTGTGTCTAAAGAAGGATATGCAGCACTATCGAAGCCCACCTGTTCGATGAATGTTCCCAACAAACCAACCACAAAGTGCTCGTCGATGAGCGTTCTGATGCAACAGTTTTTAGCTCAGAGAGTCGCTCTGCTCTAGAAGATGAAAAATCAGAGGAGGTGTGCGACCTTCAAGATGAATTTGAAGGTTCAATGAGTGCGGTTCAAGAAATTTTGGTTGTTAAAGACTAAGACCATCTCCAATCCATCTCTATTTTACTCTCCATTCTCTATATTTGGAGAGTAAAATAGAGAATGGGCACTCCAACCCACCTCCAAATCACTCTCTATTCTTTAAATTTAGAGAGAGAACTACTATTCACACTCTCTATTTCACTTTTTCAATACTTTATTATTATTTTCATTACTTTCTAATTAACATATTATTTTACATATAATTTCATTTAATAAATATCTAATATTCATAATTCTTTATAAATGTAATATAATATTTTAAAAAATATATTATTTAATATATACTACTTTAATTTCAAATTAATAGTATCTTTATATTTTTTATAATTTTCATCACTAACAAAATTTTATTTTATTATTAATTTTCATTATAAAGAATACACAAAATTAAAATGGTAAGATGAAAAATTTAATTTAAATA